>PVKB01003812.1:0-175537 GCA_004027205.1 Ctenodactylus gundi
CCCCCCCCCCCCCCGTCCCCTTCTTTCCCTTTGTCTTTCCTTTAAAGTTCCCTGAGATGGTTGTGGTCTGGGTCTCTCATATCAGAGAGACCATCCGATGTTTCACCTTCTGCTTCTGACTCACTTCACTAAGCATGATATTCTCAAGTTTCTTCCATTAGTCTGTGAAAACCTCCAAGCTGTTGGACCTTGCAGATGCATAGTATTCCATTGTGTATAAGTACCACAGTTTGTGTGTCCACTGGTCTATTGATGGGTATTTTGGTGACTTCCATGTTCTAGCTATTGTTAGTTGTGCTGCTATGAACGTGGGTATACATATATCTCTGTTGTATGTTGTTTTGGCCTCTTTTGGATATATTCCCATGGAGGGGTGTCACCAGATAAAAGGGGATATTTATTTCTAGTCTTTTGAGAACTCTCCATACTGCTTTCCAGGTGGTCGAACGAATTTGCTTTCCCACCAGCAGTGCAGGAGGGTTCCTTTCTCCCCACAGCCTCACCAGCATTGATTGCTATTTGATTTGTTGATATAAGCCATTCTCTCTGGAGTGAGATGGTATTTTAGCGTTGTTTTGATTTGCATCTCTGTTATGGCTAGAGATGTTGAGCATCTTCTCATGTATCTGTTGGCCCTTTGAGTGAACTGCCTCTTCATTTCATTTGCCCATTATTCAATAGGATCCTTTATTTTGATGGGCTTAATTTTCTTTAGCTCCCTGTGTATTCTAGTTATGAGTTTCTTATCTGAGGTGTTGGTGGTGAATATTTTTTTCAGACAAGAAAATGAAATAAAGGGAATCTGCATTGGAAAGGAGGAGGTCAAACTTTCCTTATTTGCAGATGATATGATTGTCTACATGAAAGACCCAAAAAACTCCACTATGAAAATCCTAGAAATAATAAAAAAAAGTAAACAAGTCTCAGGATACAAAACTATCACAAAAAAATCAATAGCATTTCTATACACTAACAATGAACTTATTGAGCAAGAACTCAGAAAACAATTCCATTCTCAATAGCTCAGCAAAAAATTAAATACCTAGGAGTATTCCTAACCAAGGATGTGAAGGACCTATATAAAGAAAACTGCAATATATTGAAGAAAGAAGTCATAGGAGACATTAGAAAATGGAAAGGCATTCCCCACTCTTGGATAGGCAAAATAAATATAGTCAAAATGGCTATACTACCGAAACTGATATATAGATTCAATGCAATTCCTATCAAAATACCTGCAAGTTTCTTCAAAGAACTTGAAACAACAATTCTTAAATTCATATGGAACCAAAAGAGACCACGAATAGCCAAAGCAATCCTAAGCAACAAGACCAAAGCAGGAGGCATTACAATCCCAGACTTCAGGCTATACTATAAAGCCATAGTGGAAAAAGCAGTTTGTTACTGGCATAAAAATAGACAGATAGACCAATGGAACAGAATTGAGGATGCAGAAACGAACCCAAATACCCTCAACTACCTAATTTTTGACAAAAGGGCCAAATCCATACAATGGAAAAAGGACAGCCTGTTCAACAGATGGTGCTGGGAAAACTGGACATCCACATGCAGAAGAATGAATTTAGTCACACACCTATGACCATGCACCCAAATCAAATCAAAATGGATTAAAGACCTAAACATTAAAAATGAAACACTAAACCTTTTGGAAGACAAAGTAGACAAATTTCTAAAAGACATAGGGGTAAGCAAAGATTTTCTTGGCAAGACACCAAGAGCAAAAGAAATTACCCCCACTATCAACAAATGGGAGCTTGTCAAACTAAAAAGTTTCTGCACAGCGAAGGAAACTGTCAGCATTGTAAATAAAGAAACAACAGACTGGGAAAAAATATATCTTGTTCTTATTAAGTCAAAACTAATGTGTTTGTTTCAACAAATTTCATTTCTAATTCTGTTGCTACTGATCACATTTAAGTTATGCCAGGGTAGTTTTTTGACTCAGTATACCTCAGCTTCTTTTGGAAAAACAAAAAGTCAGGCACATTTTATTTGTTGTTGCTGATGTTTTAATTTGCTTTTGTTGTTTTTGTTTTTTGTTTTTAAGTTTTTGTTTGTTTAGATTTATTCTGTTTTCATGTTGTATTTATAACTGTAAACAATTATTTATAAGCACCTAAACATAGCACCAAACATAGAAATTTTGAACTACTTCTAATGCAGCTTGAAAACCTGAACTGTAAGTTGTTTCACTTATAGAAAAATTTTCTGGCAATAAGGACACAGGAGTGAGACACTGTTACTCCTGTCTAGATTCTTCCCTTTCCCACTGATCAAATCAAGAAATCAATTGTTGTTGTGCAATTCAAATCAACTTTTTAATTATGAGCTTATCTGACCACTGCCCTGGTCTCAAATTATGAAGCCACACATTGTAAAATAAAAATTTTCAAAAAGTTTTATTCAAAGCTCTTTATGGCAGATGGTAAATTTTTTCTTACCACTTCTCTGAAAAACAGGACATTTTATAAAATGACAAGAGGAGGGGGAAGATTTAGGGTTAAAAATAAATTTCACTGTCTCTTGTGGATGGACTGGGAGTTTAATTGCCTGACATTTGCACAGCCTTTCTGTAACGTTTTCTTCCTCCCTTAGTACTTTACATTATAGGTAGAGTTCTTGAACTGAAAAGAAGCTGCTTTTCCTTAGTGGTTATTCGCATATCTATAGCAATGTTAGCACTTTGTTTCTAATTTTGAAAAAAAAGGAAACATATATATATATATATATATATATATATATATATATATATATATATACACATGCCCTGAATAACTGTATTACAGAAGACCTTAATGACTTAGTTAATCAAGAAACATAAAATGATAAAATGTAGGGATTTAGTTACAGTGTTCACCTGTCTTATTTATCCATAATTGAGGCTTTTTGAGAGTTTTTTTTTTAAAGATCATTACTTCTGTTTTCGACACCATGAAGTATTGGCCATTTTTAATACAGCTACTTTAGATGTTATCTATAGTAACATTGTCATTAATTCCTGTTGAGTTGGATTACAGGCTCTTTTTCCATCTATGAATTTAGAAATAGTCCTAATACTTTGAATTTTAGAAAATCCATTTTAATGCCTACTTTGAATTTAACCTGTCTTTTTGTTTGCTCATTTGTTTGATGCCTATATTTTTAGTAAGGCCCTCTTTGGCCAAAAATCTGATTCATGCACCATGATTATTGTTTTAATTGGAGAAAGACAGCTTTTGTGAAACTTGGATAAAGAGAATGAACCCAGATGAAGCCAGAATATTTGGGTATCCCATACACAATTTGATAATATGGGAGTTACTCTGATCTCATAGTTTTTTGGGTTTGTTTGTTTGTTTGTTTATTTGATTTTTTTTTTTTTTGAGACAGGGTCTCACTTGGTAGCCCAGTCTGGTCCTGAAACCCCCACGATGGCCTTGAACTCAGGACAATCAGCCTATCACATCCTCCCAAGTGCTGGAATTACAGGTGTGTGCCACCGCACCCGGTTTATGTGGTGCTGGGGAATTAAACTCAGGTACTGAGTACTTGACTTTGCATTCGCTAGGCGAGCACTTTAACCACTGACCCATTTCTCCAGCCCCTAGTTTATCATCTTTACTATCAATGTCTTCACAGTAAAATATAATAAAAGAGATATTTTATAGGGGGCTCCTTTAGGTAGATTTAAATTAGGATTATAACAATCTAAATTCTGTAATTTTCCTATATATTTTATTCCAAATTATACTAATATTGGAGCCTTTTCTAAGAGTTAAAAATTATGATTGATGAAAGGCCAGAACATTATAAGAAACTGTAAGATCAACATTATTTTTGTCATCTATGAAAATATATCCAGATAGATTTTAACTTACTTTGGAAGATGTTTTTCTAAATATGTATAAAGAGAAAAACGGTTTTGAGTTTGTTTACTTGTAGTTTTTAACCAACTGCACAGGCAGAGATGAACGTCATTCAGTGCTTTAGAAGCCCACATGACTGTGTCCACAGGAGGAGTCAGTGGCCTCTTCATTGCTGAGCATCCCTTGGGCAGAGGTGCATCTGAAGCGCGGACACTAATTTTAACCTTTCAATTTTTTTATCACCACATCTTTTCTGAGAGACCAACAAAGTGAAATTATTTGCAAATGGGTGAACTCATCCTGTTCACAGCTATTTCAAGCTGAACAAGGGTGTTGTAAGGGCACCTTGAGTTTAGAGGTCCATCAGAGGTTGTGGCTTGTGTTTAATTTTAGTATAAAGCCAAGATTGTTTTGCAAAGTGGTATTCTCTGAGCAGTACTGGAAACTCTTGGATTTTTGTAACATGAATAAGACAACCTCAACAAGCAATTGAGTAGACATTAATCAAAAATATAATGAAAACTAGAGAAGAGTATTCTTACTTTGGAACAATTAAAGTTTTGATTTTAATCTGTCAAGTCTGTGAGGTTAGGCTATGTTTACATATATTTATGGCAAATCACAGTGTCGACAGAGCCTTTGTGATCATTGTCAGGCATTTATGAATAAAAACTTCCCCCATTACATCTTAATAAGTACAGAAAAAGGAAGCATCACTATGTCTTAAGCTCAGTTTAGCCACAATCCATTGATTAATTTTATTTGTCTTGTACTTAATGACTATCGTATTAAAACCTTGGGTTAGATCGTTTTTTAGGAGCTGGAGAAAAGACAGCAAAAATGTAAAATAAAACTGGCCAAAGAAAATTTATAACACTTTTGAACAGTACCTAAGTTATTTATTTTACCATAGCATATTTAGGTAGTCACTATGACTGATAATGTATTCGAACCAATGGGTCTTTTGTATACGTATGTATATATGAAATGATATAATATTTGTTTTATTAATTTAGCATATCATTATTAAAGCAGGACTTAGAATCATTATCAATTATTATTTAGATTGGTGACATTTGTAAGAATTAAAGAACCTTAGTTTTTTTATACTTAGGAAGAGTGTAAACTATAAATAGACTTATTACCTGATATAAAGGTGTAGCTTCCTTATATAACATACTTATTTAGTTAAAATTTATATTATTAAATTTAATTGACCAAAAATAAAGAGGAGAAATGCTGAAGTTTTTGATCACTTATATGTTTAGATTTTAGTTATAATGTATCGTGTATTTGAAAACCAACTATTGGTTACTTTGCATGCGTTAAACTTGGCAACATGAGCTCTATGAACCTGACAGTAGATTAAGCTTAGAATCATGACGTCTTTTGCTATATGATGTATATAATTCCAGTCATACGTATATATGTTTGTGGATGTGTGTATATGTATGATTAATACAACCTAAGACATCTTTACTGGATTGTTATTCCTTCTGAATGAATACCTGAAATCTTACCTGATTTTTGGCTCGAGGAGAAATGGAGACTTAGGATGAGAGTCAGTGGTATAGTTGTTAGCTATATGCAAACAGCTAATAGGTTTAAAAAATTGCTTACATGTTACATAACCAAACTAAATAAAACAATGTAATCATACATACAGATTTTTATGTTTCATCCCTTATGTACTTCCTATATGAAACTTGAAATTTCACAAATTTATATACACTAAAAAAATATTTTTTACAAAATACATTTTTAACTTCATTTTACTAAAAATATCCTCATAGCCATATCCTTTTCTTATATCCATCTCTTGTCCTATTTCTGAGTTACTTTCTGTTGTGTTACCTTTAAAAAAATTAACATGAGCACATGGCATAATCAACATAGCTGTTAAAAGGTATTACTTATTCAAGATTAACAGTTACATCTTGGTTACAGCTTTAGAATTTTATGTGTCTGAAACAATTGAAAGTCTTTTGATCCAGCAAAAAAGAATTAGTATCTATTTTAACAATAAGAATATTTGTCTCTCTTGATCTTTGCCTGAATAATAGCTGACAATTTTATTTTTATGATATCCACACCTATTATCTTGGTAGATGTTTAAACCCCAAGAAAACAACATAAGAAATTTTTAACAAAAGGAAAATTGCTTTAATTTTAAAGTTAGCTTTATTCTAAGTGTAAAAAATTATTAAAAATATCTTACAATAAGCTGACATTTGAATAAATTTTTGAAACAAACTCTATTTAATTTTTAATTTATTTTTGTAATCAATTCTGACAAATAAAGGTAGAAGCAGCTCTCCTAATTTAGTACTTAACAAATCTGAGAAAGAAATTTAGGCCTCTATGCATTTTAGTCTTTTGAAAACAAATTTAATACTTCCAGTTTTGCATCTGGAGAATTCAAGAAGTTTTTAAACTTAGCAATGGTAATGTAAATAGTGTCACACACTACGTAAGTATCAGTTTTATATTTAGATGATTATTATTTTGATTAAATAGTAAAGGCATCTTTGTTTTTGTTTCACCAACATACATTTATAAACTCTAAGAATTTCTCTCATTTTTTGATATGTATACATGCTATAAATAATGTTTACATTGAACATGAGCATTTTCTGCACTTACATAACTTGTCAAAATTACCAATCCTTCCCCTCTGCCTATTCTGTACTCCCACACCCCTTTCCTCCTCATCAGTTCCCATTACCCACCTCCTTTAGTTCTGCACAATGGCTGTGATCTGGGTTTCTCATATTAGAGAACCCATTCAATATTTAGTCTTTTGCATCTGACTCACTTCCCTAAGCATGAGGGTCTCAAGTTTCGTCTATTTATCTACAAGCTTCAAACCTATTGCCTTTATAGACAAGTAATAGACATGCACCACTACTTACATATCCATTGGTCTGTTGATGAATATTTTGGTATCTTCAACAGTTTGGCTATTGATGATTGAGCTGCTATGAGCATGGGCATCTCTGTATTTTTGTTATATGATACTTTTATCTCATTTAGAAAGATTCCCAGAAGAGGACTATCTGGATAAAAGGGGATATTCATTTCCAATCATTTGAGAAACTCCCATACTATTTTCCATAGTGGTTGTACCAATTTACATTCTAACCAGAAATGTAAGAGGGTTCCTCTTACTCCACAGCCTCGCCGGCACTGATTGCTGTTTGAGTTCTTTAATATGTCATCCTCTCTGAAGTTAGAAGATATCTTGCTGATGTTTTGATTTGCATTTCTCTAACGGCTAAGGATGTTGAACATCTTTTCATATATTTACTGGCCATTTGAAATTCTTCATCTGAGAATGAGCATTACCAGTTGTTAAATGTCTGTTCATTTTTGCTGCCTATTTTTCAATCACATCTTTGATCGTGAAGGATTTAATTTTCTTCTCTTCCTTTTATAATCTAGTTATGAGCTTTCTACCTGAGATAAGCATGGTTAATATTTTCTCCCATTCTGTTGGTTCTCACTTTTCTCTGTTGATAATTTCCTTCGCTGTGCAGAAATGTTTTAATTTGAAGTAGCCCCCTTTGTTAATTCTGGGGCCTATTTCTTTTTCTTTTGGTGTTTTGTTAGGAAACTCCTTGCCTACACCTATATATTTTAGATTTTTTGCTTTGTCTGCCAGGAGGTTCAGTGCTTCAGTTTTAATATCTAGGTCTTTGATCCACTTTCATTTAATTGTGGTGCACAGTGACAGGGGTGTGTCTAGATTCATTCTTCTGCATGTGGATGTCCAACTTTTACAGCACCACCCGTTGAATAGGCAAACCTTTTTCCAGTATACTTTTTGCTCCTTAATCAAAGAGCAGGTAGCTTAGGGTACTTTAGATTTTCTCTATATCCTCAGTTCTGTACCACTGGCAGACCTGTCTGTTTTTGCGCCAATACCATAAAGTTTTTATAACTATTTCTTTGTAACATAACTTGATATTTGCAATCATAATGCCTCCTGCCTTTGTCTTGTTACTTTTGATTGCTTGGGCTAATCTAGGTCTTTTTTTATTCCATACGCATTTTTTGCTCACCTATGGGGAATGAAATTATTCTTCTGAGCTCTTTCTCCGGAAATTCAATGTTAGTGTAAAGGAATGCTATTGCTTTTCAGACAGGAAGTTTTGGATATTTCTTTATGTATTATACAAGTTGCGCGGTAGTTTCCTCTACATAGCTGGCCTCTTACTCCTGTGAAGTAGTGACTTTAGTTCTACCAACACTCTCCCAAATACTAGGATTTTATTTTTAAGGCTCAATGGGTATGTGCACCAGATTTTTCAATAGATTCATCACCTGGTGAACATTCAGATTGTTTTTATATTTTGGCTGTTGTCCGTAATGACATAATCATCTACAACTCTTCAATATACTGACTTCGGTTTTTTGGGATGCATGTGAAGTCACGTGGTTTAGTACCCTAAGTTAGTTCTACACTTAGTTTGTTGAGAAAGCCTCAGTGTTAGCCACAATGCCTATGGAATGACAATGAGATCTAATAATTTGACCATGAATTACTTAAATTTTTAAGGTGTAAATATTTCTAAACATGATCCTCCTACTTAAAATAATCCCTATTAAAATTCGTTTATTTTCACCAACAGTATGGCTCATTTGATTACCAGCAACTTTTACGTTTTGTTGTTCCTACTGAAGTGAGGAGATCAGTCATTGTGGTTTTGATTAGCATTCAGTTTATGTATTTGTTAGGTAAGTTTACATCTTCCTTTCACAAATGCCTAGTCAGGCTTATTGTTCATTTTTCAATTGGTTTGCTGTTAGTACTAGTTTTTGTTTGCTAATACCTAGTGGATATTAAATTCTTAACAGAAGTAGGTAGCAAATATTTGTTCCTCTTTTTTTCCTTATGTGGTTGTTTTCTTTATTATGGGACAGCATGTTTATTTATTGTAATTTCATTATACCCCCCTCTTTCTTTCGTTTTATTTCTCATGTCTCTAGGGTCTTACATGAAAAGCAACATCCCTCCCGAATAATGTAGCATTTTTCCATATGATTTGTTCTTGTATTTTAATAGGTACTGGTATTATGTTTAGATGCTATATGTTTTGACTTGATCACTATAACTAGTGAGAGAGGTTGATTTTTATCCTGAGCCCAAATTTTCCAACACAGTTTATTTAAAATAAAAACCTGACTTTTCCCCAATTGATATTTATATTCAAAATCTTTTTGTTCAAAATTACTTGGCAGTAGATACCTGTGTTTACTTACAGATTCCCTATTTTTTTAAATTTTGTTCATTTGATATTTATGCCAACATCTTGCTGTTTAGATTAATTTTGCTTTTTAATATATTTTTGAAGTTAGGTATTTAGTGCCTTCTGTTTTGTTCTCTTTGCTCAAGGCTCTTTTACCTTATCAGAGTTCTGTGTGTTTTTAGTTCTTTGAGTAATTTCATTAGTACTTTGATATAAATTACACAAATTCTTTAGTTCTCTTTGTGCAATCTAAAACTTTTTTTATAATATTGATTTTTTCAATCGGAAACAAGGGAAATCTTTCCCTCTTTTTTGTGCTTTTGTCAACCATTTTCATTAGTGTGAAATGATTGGCATTGTAGCCGTTACTCTGTTATTTGGATACATTAATTTCTAACTCTTCTATATTTTACAATCAGTGTAAGATTACTGTCCTGATTTCTATTTCAGAAAACTGATAATTAGGATTTAGCGATGATAATTATTTTTTGTATGTTAACTTTTCTCCTACAACTTTGCAGAATTGATTACTTACTTCTAGGAAATTTATTTGGAAGAGGAATTGTATAGATAAAATTATGCCACTAAAAAGAGTAACAATTTGTTTTCCTCCTAATTATTCCGTCATCTATTATTTCTCTTTCTTCATCTGGCTAGAAGTTCAGATTCTATTTTGAATGGATACACTGAAAATAAGCGTCCATTGCATGATTGCCATCTTATTTACAAAGTTATCAAATTTTCTAAACTCATTATGATGTTATAAATTTGCTAGTACATGTAGACCTTATGCTTTGGGCATTATTGTATTGAAGATTCATTCCATTTTATTAAATGTAATTACAATTTTTTAAAAAGGTGCTGTTGAATTTTATAAAATATGTTTTCTGAATCTTCTGAAATATTTTATGATGATTATCTTTGATTGCCTTACAATAGCGTATTATGCTTATTAAATTATATTGTGAACTATTATTGCATCGATGAGAAAAATTCCAATTGTGTATGGTAAAAAATACTTTTAGTAAACTGTTATATTGTGTTAATAGGTTTTATATCAATATCATTTGTTGACTTTATTAACAAGTGACTTTTCTTTGTTTTATTCTTGTCTGAGTTTTCATATTAGGTCAACGTCAACCTTCTGTATTGTTTGAAACTGTTCACAGCCCTTAATTGTTTGAGTAAGAAAATTTTCTAATAGTGTTCTTGGTTGCTTGGCCAAAGACTGCAGAATATTCATCTATATTTTATGAAAGAATTTTATTACTTTTTCAATATTATTATGATTATTAGTTTGTCTGAGTTTTCTTATGTTGCAGTCTTTTAAGGCATGCATCCAAGTGGACTTGTGCACTTTCTATAGGCTATCAAATATTTTCATGTCTCTATGTTAGTATCACTATTTGTTCTATGTCCATATTGGCATTATAATGTTTCTCTTCTTATAAAATGGTACTAATTTGAACATGATCGTCTCTTTAAAGTAAAAGGTGCTATCTACATATCATTCAAAAAACAAGTTCTTCATTTTGTTGATTCTTATAATTCTTCAGCCTCGATCTATGGATGCTGTGATCTTTATCACTTCTTCCATTTTAAATGTTTGGGGTCCAGGTTTCTCTTGTTCTTGTCATTCCTTGAGATATCATGTTTCCCTTTTTGAATTTTCTTTAATATATTCAACTATTTTTGGAGTTTTCTCATTGTATTGCTTTTGCTATTTCTGAAAGCATCAATTCGTTTTTATTCCAATTCTGTTTATCTCACAAAATAATTAACTTAATTTTTTATCAATTTGCTGTTAGTACTGATTTTAATATCATGTTGTTTCATTTTTACAATGATTTTTCTCTACTGATTTTTAGATTCATCGCAGCCAACCAAGTACTTTATATGATATTTCATTTGTATTAGGGACTTGTTTCTTTGGCCTTTATGTCTCTTTATGTCTTGTATTTCCTGGCCTATTGAGCAGAACGTGTACTCTTAGCATGAGGAGAGAATATTCTGTAGATATGTTCAGTTCATTTGATATAGATTGTACTTTCACTGTATTGCCTCTCTGATATTTTGCATGAAGAACTTGTACACTGCTGAAAAATACGTGTCAAATAGCCTTAAGACTATGGTATGAAAATATATCTGACTATCTAAACCTACAAAAAATCTTGGTATTTATTTTGTTCCTTTAACACTTGGTGCATATATACTTACAATTGTTTCTTCCTCAAGGTAAACTGACTTATTATGCAATGTCCTTTCTTGTTTTTCATCACAGCTTTTAATGTAAAGTTTATTTTATTTTCTACAAGTATAGTTGTTCCTATTATGGTTTAGATTTCATTGTTTTGGAATATTTTATGCTATTCCTTAATATTCAGTATATGTATACCCTTACTTTTGAACTGAATTTTATGTGTGCTATATATGGTTGGATTTTGGTTTTTATTTATTGAATCAATTTAGGTTTTAATTGAATAACCCATTTTCATTTAAGATAAATATTATAAATTCCACATTGACTTTTTATCTTTGCATGTTAGCACTTACATCTATATTCGTGGAAAATGCTGATGTGCAGTTTTTCCTTCTTGCTGTCTGTGTGTGCACTTGTTATCAGCATATTTCTGGTGATATACAATGAGTTAATCATTTTAATTGCCCATCTAATATCAAAAAATGTTAGTCCTAATAATCAGCAGTATATTTTGTGTTTGTTATATACATTTCTGCTTGGGGTATTTTAAGAAATGAATACATAGGAATATATTATTTTAAAATGCAGTGTAATCTTAAAAGTACAAATTTGCTCAGCAAAATTTAAGACGTGGCATGTCTTACACTAGGATATTACATAAAATTTACTCTCAGAAATGAAAGTACACTTTTAGAAATTATAAATATAGCAGCTAAAAATAAAATAAATGCAAAACTTCATATACAAAGTAAAAGGGGCCTTCAAAAATGCAGAAGGAAATGAAAAAAATCAGGGAATATAGATAGCCTAAAAATACAAAATACATGTATAAAAGTCAGCATCAAATAATGCGCTCCTTAAATAATTGAGTCAAAGGACGAGTCTCTCCTATTCACACTCCTGGTTTTGCTTTCACTCAATATTCCTGTCACACACACACACACACACACACACACACACACACACACAAATACACATACACTAAATATTGAAAAAAAACCACAAGATACAATTTTAGAAAAGGAGTTTATGGCTCTGGCACAATAAACTAAAACTCTTAATCAGTACTAACACACCTTTCAGTGTATTTGCATTTTTAAGTGCTGAGGATACGATGCTTATCAAAATTGAAGCTAATAAACTTTCAATATCAAATAAAATTAATATCATGTCTAAAGCTAACACTATGATAAGAAAATTAACTAAATCTTCCAAATTTGTAATGAAAATTATTTCTAATTCAAAATCTATATGAAAACCACTGAAGAGACTATATCAAAACACTGCATGTTTGAAAGTTACCAGGAAATGAACACATTTTCATAAGTCAGATAAAAAATATAATGTCCTCCAAAGCCAAGTAGAAAATAAACTTGATATGGAAACATACAGGAGAAAAGACATTTTTTAACAGAGAGATGTCAAATTCATTGCTCAGATGTTGAACAATGGATATAATGACATAATAGCTATGCAGTAGATCAAAGATTTTACAGATCAGAGTGGAAACGCATATAGTTCACAAAGGAATGTTTCTCTTTTATAATATAATATATGCCATATAAAACAACATATGAAAATATGAATACATAACATAATATATAATGCATGTATATTATAATAATATATAATAGGAACTAATATGACATACTGTCACATTAATAATAATTTAAAATTTCTAGTTAATCACTTGAGATGCATTAATGATTGGCATATAAAATTGAACTGTAAAAAAAGAATAAAGTGAGAAAAAAGCCTTATATCAAAGATAGATCTATTTTCATGTTACAATATATAGTTTACTATAGGAAGTCATATTTCAGTAAATTAATTTATTAGTCAATATAAATTTATTACATATTACAAAACAAAAGAGAGGATGAGAAGTGGTTGGGAAATGTGAGTGTCATAATTACATCCATATTAAAATATCACAGCATAAAAATAATTTCCAGTGTCTAATCCAATAAATCTGTTTTAAGACAAAATGACATGTCAATGACACAATTTACTTTCTTACAAAAAGAATATTAAACAAAATAAAATAAATAATGGAATTAACTTTCAAGACAGTTTACACTGAGCATTAAAGAACAGTGCTCACTGACTGACAGACATAAGACTGGGGATCTCTGTAACTTCCCCAAGATCTTGAAAGTTATGGAGCAGGAGGAATGGCGCAGCTGTTTAAGGGCTTGTCTTGCAAGGGCAAGGCCATGAGTTCAGTTCCCCAGCACTACATAAAGCCAGACGTGGTCTTACATGCCTGTAATCCCAGCACTTGAGGCTGAGGCAGGAGGATTGCTGTGAGTCCAAGGCCAGCCTGGATACATAGTGAGTTCAGGACCAGCTTATACTCCAGAGTGAATCCCTGTCTTAAAAAAAAAAAAAAAAGAAAGAAAGAAAAAAGAAATGTTGCTAAAGGCCTAGATTTTAAGTGTTTATACCACAAAAAAAGACAGCAATCTGAACTAATGCCTATGTTAATTAGTTTAATGCAGCTATTTCACAAACTTACATACTTAAATACATAATGTTTTATCAAACAACATATACACATATACACATGAGTAAAATTCTATTGGTTAAAATAACTAAATTCAGAAGAAACATAATTAAGGGAACTTCCAGTCAACATGGCAGCTGAGTAGAAGCCCTAGAGCAGCTGTCCCTAAAGAAATAAAAAATATACAAGTGGAATTTGTAATGCAATCAAAGGAGTAGAGGGGAGAAAACTGGCTGGAGAAGCCCCATGTGAGGCCCTCTCACCCCCAGCAGAGTAAGCTGGGGAAGGCCACGCATGGACTCGCGGCACTGGACTCCTCCCTCCAGCATGGAGAGGAGAGGGGTCGGTGGTCAGAGGTCCACGGTTTGCACAAAGCCCCAGAGGTGAGCAGACTGCACATGCAACCGTACTAACAGAGTAACAAAGGACCAGACTCCGCAGCAGACCACGAAGAGCCCTCTGAGTAGGTAGCGAAAAGGACCAGCACCGAGAGGGAGGGAGCTGGGACAGGGCGGGCGAAGGGAGCCCAGGGAGCAGTGCACCCCCAACTGTGCCTGGCTGGACTGCAAAGGCAGGCCAACACCCCTCCAAGACTGAGGGAAGAACTCCTTAAGCAGTGCAACTTCAACTGTGCCCTGCTGGGGTGGCAGGCCTGCAAGAGTGTGTACAGCCTCACCAGGATTTTGAGGGGAGTTCCTGAAGCAAATGAACCCCAACTGTGCCCTGCTGGGACAGCAGGTCTAGCCCCCCCCCGGGACCTACAGAAGTGGGCGAGGAGCACAGGAGAGAAGCTGAGCGACACACCTCCAGCTGTGCCCCACACTGCCCTGGCCAGACAGGAGCATCCAGAGAGAGGAGTCCCCTGGGAGGAGAGAACTGTGGCATGATTCCACCAGGCAGCAGCATCTGAAACCAGCTCTATGTAAACTCATAGGGGAATAACTGGGGTTTTTTTCCTACAAGTCTTTTTCTTATCTTTTATTTTTATTTTTCTCAGTCTGCTTGATAGTTTTATTTTATAGGATTGTGTGATGCTAGTTGATCAACTTGTACTTTGGCTTTTCTTTTGTCTACTGGATTTTTTATCTCTTATTATCTCTCTTCTTCTCCTCCTCTTTTACCTCTTGCTCTATACGATAGTACTTTTATTTTTTTTCAAGCCCCAGAATAAGTTTCCAGATGTTAGCTACACCTTCAAATTATTTTTTTCTTTCACCCTTCTTTTCCCTCTCTGCATTTTTTTCTGTCTCTTCTTCTCCCCCCCCCCCCCCCCGTCATTCCCCTAAGTTTCAGTAGGATTATTCATGGGGCTTTTCTCTCTTTGTCAACTCTGGGATGGGGTAGGAGTATCTCCAGGCTGTTCTCTATCATTCCTATAATTATCTACTTTTCCAAATCTCGCCTAAAATTAACTCGTAATCCTAATCTGACCCTTCGTTATTCCAGATCCTCTAGTATTTGAATGGAGAAGTATCAAAACCTCTCATCCATATAGAAAGACAGAGACATAATGTCTGTACACTAGTTGCCTAGAAATAGATCAGTAGCACAGTTCTGTCTATATATTTCTACCAACAAAATATTGGCACCATGAACAAATTCCTTTTATGGGTCATCACAATTGTACATAGAAATCACCTTCAGTAGTTTGGATGGTAACTGGTATGCTAAATGGGGACTGGGTGTACATATTACTACTAGGTTAGTATAAATATATACCAGTAGGTAACTAAAATAAATAAAAATAGTATAGTGTATAGTGGATGGACCTAAAACAATATACAACACTATTATTTTAAGGTTTTGTAGTAAATTACCAATATCATTATTACAATTCAATAAGTCAACTCTAGGTTCAATTAGATGTGTAGTGAATGTATATTGCAGGCATCACTGTTGTGAGGAGAATATATACAATGTTACTAGACTGCTAATTAGTTGTTAATATTAGATAGTATTGTAAGGGTAAACCTTTACTCAAATTATAGATGTTAACATCGTTGATGATCTGGATATTTAAGTCGCATTAACAAAGACTCTGTCAAGGTAACATTTAAAACAGAAAGAGTTTAATTCAAGAATCCTGTAAAAGACACAGAGCCCATCACCAATACCGGAGGCTCAAAAACTAACTGAAACATGAGAAAACGTGGTAATAAATGACCTACAGAAAGACGTGACACCCCAGAAATTAATACCAGGGATCTTGAAGTAGCAGAACCCAAAAATGAAAAAGATGATAGAAAAAAATATAAAGATGATAAAAAGATGATAATTTCTGGGCCCAGAAATTCTCAGAATGGAAACAAGGGATGAAACAGGAAATGAAAGAGGTATGCTGAAACAGATAGGCTATCAGGAAATTTTGACAAGAAATTAGAGGAAAATAAAAAAGATATAACCAGCAGGTAATGAAGGCAATACAATGAATCAAGGAAGAATTTCAGCAGAGATACAAAAGTAACAAAAACTGACCTTCAGAATGAGAAAAACACACAAAAAGTAACGAGTTTGAACATTTTGAAAATAGAATATCAGACCTAGAAGATAAAGTCGCTGAGCTGGAACATGCATACGGTACAGAATGCAAAATTTAAAAAGGAACAAAGAGAAAGGTTACAACTGCTGATGGATATGAATTATGGGAGTGCAGAAGAAAATTTTGGAAGCACAATATGCTTAAAGGTCATGTTGAATGTAATTATGGAAGAAAATTTCCCAAATGCAAGGAAAGAAATGAACATTGAACTAACGCAGGCATACAGAACACCAAAAAACATTGAATAGAAGAGAACCACATAAGGACACATCATAATTAAAATATTGGAGACACAACAGAAAGAGAGAATATTAAAAGCTATTTTTAAAAAAGCCAAAGGGTGACTTACAAAGACAAGCCCATCAGGATAACTGCAGATTTCTCAACCCAGACCCTAAAAGCCAGAATATCATGGAGTAATAACATCCAAGCACTAAGAGAACATAAATGACAACGAAGACTGCTATATCTAGCAAAATTATCTTTTAAATTAGAGGGAGAAATTAATATTTAATATGATATAGAAAGCTTAAAGAAATTTGCAGCAGCTACACCAGCAATGCAATGATTACTTAGAGGAAACTTAAAAAGCAAAAGAGAGGCTAATGACACCAAAAACCCCAGAGAAAAAGAGACAACAGAAATAAGATAATGAGCTGAGAAGAAAATAATTCTAGTAAATAATGCTGAAATATTGTAACAATGCCAGGAAATACCAAATATATCTCAATAATTACTCTGAATGTGAAAGGCCTCTATTCACATACTAAAAGACATAGACCGGATGACTGGTTTAAAAAAAATCACACACAATTTTCTGCTTACAAGAGGCACACTCCTACCCACAAGAAAACTCATAGTCTGAAATTAAAAGGATGGAATTCAATATTTTATGCAACAGGACCCAAGAAATAAGCAGGGGTAGCTATATTAGTCTCAGACTCAAGAAATAAAAAAAAATAGTTTAGGAGTGACAAAGATGGTCACTATACATTGCTCAAGGTGACAAAAAAACCAGAAAGAATTCACAATCATCAATATATATGCTCCCAACCCAGGAGAACCCAATTATGTAAACCAAAAATTATTAGATGTGAAAGGACATATAGGCCCTGGCACAATTACAGCAAGAGCCTTTAATACTCCACTATCACTGATAGACAGATCAACTAGGCAGAAAATCCACAAAGATATACAACAATTAAATGTCACTATAGAAAACGTGGGCCTAACATGTATTTACACAGTTTTCCACTCAAAATCAACAGAATACACATTCTTCTCAGCAGCACATGGAACATTTTCTAAAATCAACCAGAATTTGGGACATATGTTATGCTTGAATAAACACAAAGGAATAGAAATAATTTCTTGTATACTTCCAGACCACAAGAAAATAAAACTGGAACTTAAGAGAAAAAGTAAAAGACGAAAATACAGAAATACATGGAGACTAAACAACTTACTACTGACCAAACAATGGATTATAGAAGAAATTAGAGAAGAAATCAAAAACTTCACAAAGTTAAATGATGAGGAAGTCCATCATACCCACATCTATGAAACAGAAAGAAAGCAGTGCTTAGAGGAAGATTCATAGCCGTAAGTGCACACATCAAAAGAACAGAACAGTCACAAATAAACACATTGATGATGCACCTTAAGGCCCTTGAGAAACATGACCAATCTAAGCTAAAAAGCAGTAGAAGAAATCATAAAGATCAGATCTGAAATTAATGAAATTGAAATTAAAAGACAATTATAAGAATTATTGAGTAAAAGTGCTGGTTCTTTGAAAGAATGAACAACACTGACAAACCTCTAGTTAAACACACGAAAAGAAGGAAAGAAAAAAAAAACAAAGAATAATGCACTTAGAAATGAAAAGAGAGAAATTGCAACAGACTCTGCAGTAATTCAGAATGAGAAATTATTTTCAACAACTATATTCTAATACGTTAGAAAATTGGGAAAATGGACGAATTTCTAGACACATACAAAATAACAAAATTGAATGAAGAAGAAAAAATAACTTGTATAACCCCATTACACACACAGTTATTGAAGCAGTAATAAAAGCTCTACATACAAATAAAAGTCCAAGACTAGATGGATTCACAGCAGAATTTTTTCAGGACTTTAGGGAAGAACTAACTCCAATTCTTCTCAAACTTTTCCATGAAGTTGAAAGAGAAGGAATACTACCAAACTCATTTCTGGAGACCAGGATCACCTTAGTCCCAAGACCAGACAAAGACTTATCCAGGAAGGAGAATTATAGGCCAATATCCCTAATGAATATAGATACAAAAATTCTCAATAAGATTCTGGCAAATAGAATCCAGCAAGTAATCAGAAAGATCATACACCATGATCAAGTGGGCTTCATTCCTGAGATGCAAGGCTGGTTCATTACACATAAGTCAATCAGTGTAACACATCACATCAACAAAAGTAAAAACAAAAACCACACGATCATATGTGTTGAGGCAAGAACAGCATCAATAGATTTTTGACAAAATTGGACATGCCTTCATGAAAAAAAAACAAAAATAAACATAGGAGGTCCTTACTTCAAAGCAATAAAAGCCACATACAACAATCTTACAGCAAATATCATAGTGAGTCAAGAGAAATTAAAAGTATTTCCTCTTAAATCAGGAAGACCACAAGGCTGTCCACTCCCACCACTCTTATTCAACGTAGTCTTGAAACACTTGCCATAGCGATCAGGCAAAAAGTGAAAAAAAGGAATATGTATCAGAAAGGAGAAAGTCAAAATATCCTTTTTTTCCCAGATAATATGATTATCTACATAGAAGAGCTTGAAAATTGCACTTTGAAACTCTTTTACATAATAAAGAAATTTAGCCAAATTGCATGCTACACAATAAATACTAAAAAAATCAGTAGCCTTCCTCTACAACAACAATGAACTTCCTGATAAACAGATCAGAAGAACAAATCCATTCTCAATAGCCCAGAAAAAAATTCCAATACGTAGGACTAAACCTAAGCATGGACGTGGAGGACCTATATAAAGAAAACTATATAACACTGAAGAAGGAAGTTGTAGAAGACATCAGAAAATGAGAAGACATTGCCTGTTCTCAGATAGACAGAATCAATATAATTAAAATGACTATTCTGCCAGAACTGATATACAAATTCAATGCTATTTCTATCAAAATACCAACAATTTTTTTTCACAGAACTTGAAAACACAATTCCTAAATTCATACAGAAACAAAGGAGATCTAGAATAGCCAAAACATTCCTGAGAAACAAAACTAAGGCAGGAATTCCAGACATCAAGTTATGGTACAGAGCAATAGTCATAAAAACTATATGGTGTCGGCCCCAAAACTGATAGGTAGACCATTGTAACAGAACTGAGAATGCAGCAAGAAATTCAAATACCCGAGGTTATCTGATCTTTGATAAAGGAGCCAACAGCACACACTGGAAAAAGTATAGCCTCTTTAACAAATGGTGCTGGGAAAACTGGACATCCACATTCACGAACATGAATCTAGACATACAACTGTCACCATGCACCAAAATTAAATCAAAGAGGATCAAAGACTTAGACATTGAAACTGAAATACTGCACCTTCTGGTAGACAAACGAGGAAAAATTTTAAAAGATATAGGTGTAGGCAGGGAGTTTCTTAACAAGACACCAAAAGAATAAGAAGTAGCCCTCAAATTAACAAATGGGATTATACCAATTTTAAGTTTCTGCACAGAAATGATCAACAGTGTAAAAAGATAACTGACATAATGGTAAAAAATATTCACTACCAATACCTCAGATCTGAGTCTCGTAACTAATATATACAGGGAACAGGAGAAAAATAAAGGTCTCAAAAACAAAGATCTAATTTAAAAATTGGCAAAGAAAATAAATAGGAAGAGGGAGATTTCAGATGAAGAATTGCAAATGGCCAATAAATACATGAAAAGATATTCAACATCCTCAGCCATTAGAGAAATGCAAATTAAAACATCACCTAAATGCCATCTGACTCCAGAGAATATGGTTTATATGAAGAACACAAACAGCAGTAAGTGCCAGTGAGACTGTGGTGGAAAAAAGGAACCCTCTCGGGTTGCTGGTGGAAATATAAACTTGTACAACCACTATAAATAGCCATATGGAAGTTTCTCAAAATATGGGATATAAATATCTCCTTCCATCCAGCAATACCCCTTCTGGAAATTTTCCCAAAAGATCTAAAACAGCATATAATGGAGATTCATATTGTATACCCCTTTTCATAGCAGCACAACTAAAAATAGTTAAAATGTGGAAGACACCAAAATACCCATCAACAGACCAATGGGTACGCAAATTGTGGTGTTTATACACAACGGAATACTACTCGTCTTTGAAGATAGGTTGAAGGCTTTTGTGGGAAAATGGATGAAACTTGAGACCATGATGCTAAGTGAAATGAGTCAGAAAAAGAAAGTTAAATACTGAAAGGTTCCTCTAATATGAAAAATCATTATCACAATTATTTCATAGAACTAATTGAGTTAAATGAGAATTGGAGGGTTGGAGGATGGCGTAGGAGGGTCAAAAAGGGAGAGGAGAAGAATTTGTAATTTTGCCACAGTATTTATATGTACGAAATACTCAAGATCAATATAAACATTATGTATTGCAGCTATACATATCAATAAAATGGGGAAAATAAAGAAAAAATTCTCTATAAATGACAAAAATAAAAATAAATATGTACTTTTAATTAAATGTGAACCAATATGAATATCATTATATTAATTAAACTGTAGAAAGACAAATACCACTAGAACAGAGATAAAAAAAACAAGTACCGCACTATTTCATTTTAATGCGAATTTTTTAAATGCTTGTTTAATATTTATGAAGAATAGAATTTTGATTACAGGAAATAGCATAGATTAATGGTTAGGAAAAGGGGAAGTGAGCACCCGGTTGCAGTTAGGTAGGAACAAGTAACTCTGGAATGTAGAACAACAATAAGAAAAAGTTTGGTACTCTTCATATGAAAGCTAGCAAAAAGGATTTTGTCTCACCACAAATAAATGATAAACATTTGTGAAGATAATTATGTTCAACCTAACTGAAATATTCTCCAGTCCATACATGTGTTAAATTATCATATTATCCTGTTCATATATGGCATATTTATGTATCAGTTGAATAAAGGATTAAAAACAATAAAAATGCAAACTCCATTCTGTATACATAGCAAGTATACTAAGTAAAGTAAGTTACCTTAAATATCATGTGCTTTCTCTTATATGAGAAACTCATAATATAAATAACTTAAAAAGCAAAATAAACGAGGAGTTATACCAAACAAGGTGGTATACATTCTAGAAAGACAAAAGGCTCCAGTGGATAAAGGTAGACTGGAGGGCAGTGAGGAAAAGGGGAGGTCAACATGATTACACACGATATGTATACGCACCTATTCCTCCATATAAATGTAACAATTATATATGACATCTGTATCACACACAAATGTATATAAATAATAATTACTAGGAAAATAAATGAAAGCCAATAGAACAATGAAAAGAATGATCACTCTATTACAAAGGATTCAAAATTTTATCAGATGTAGCACAGAATAAAATGGCAGTGAAAAATATATAGAAATAAAGAGATGCATATGTGCATTATTTTATATCACTAGAGAAATTGAATTTTTAAATACCCAAAGATTTTCAAGAATTTTAAAGTTTTTGCTTTGAATTGAGTTTGATAGCAGAATATGCTGAGCTACGGAAGGTCGACTTTCAAAAAAATGATTTGTGTTTCAAGTTGATGAACTATTAATGCAAATAAAAATTTTACTGACAAAAGAAATATAAATATGCTTTGACACTCAAGTCTAGTTTTAGAATCTATCACTTAGATTAAAACATCAGCTGTTTTTCATTTATATACTTCTTATTCAGATACAAATTTGTTAAATTCCTATTATTTTCCTGACACTGATGTAAGACTCAGACAAAATCGGAAAGAAAAATGGAAAAAAGTGAACCTGAATATTCACTGGTAGAAAAAATATTTTTAAAAATGTTTATGTTCATTATAGGAATTATTAACAGGCTGATAAAGTGTACAAACCTGCTGGACTCTTCAATGTTTTTGGAAGAACATTCATTCCCACCTACTGGCAACCATATCATGATGCAAGACATAGTACTCTGGGAACATCAGTTCTTCTCTTAAGCAAATTATTAAAAATATCTCTTAAAATTTATTTTCTGCTCTTAGATTTTTGCAAAATTTGAAAAATCTTTTTGTTTATATTTTTTAATTTTGCACTTTGCTTTCCTAACACTTTTTAAGTGTCATTTTTATATCTGACAAAATTATGGACATACACAGCTGAAAATCAGAAAGATTTACTCTCCCATATTTTCAGAGATTTCAGTCCAGCTCTGGCTAGTTATAATGATGAAACACCACAGTAGAAGAAGATGATTGGGCAAAATTCTTGCTGTAAAGATTAGCTGGGAAGCAGAGAAAGGAAATAGAGCCCAAGATGAAGGGGCCGGACAGCTATCACAGGTGGTACCTATTGCACATCAGTGAACCACCCAGACGTGCACACAGTGTATTTTACTAATTCCTTAGGTGACTCCCAAGCCAATTAACAATCAGATAAAACATATTTATTTGCATACAATTGACACTTTAAATAAATATTTATAAAAAGTAACGTGATTCTTTGATACATGTATGTATTGTGAAAAAAATACGTTTAAGTAAGACTTGTACAGTCATGCCTAGAAGTGGATATTATTGGTAATCTTATCTGAAAATAAATTTTGCACGGTTATTTATAATTGTAATCGTGTCTATCTTTTGCAAATATCCGTAAAACATGGGCACATTTCAAACAAGTGCACGGGTAATAGCACCCGACGTCAAATGAGTGAAAGTAACCAGGAGTGTGACCAAAATGTCTATCTTTATGAAAATGTTTGCAGGTACACAATGACGAAGATTAAAGTATATAAACTACTTATTTCTATAACAGAAAAATCATGTGTATTCCAAACTACTGTATTCCATGCTGATGCTGCTTTGACAACTACTCTAACACTAGAGTAAAAATAAACATATTATTTTGGTGTGTGGCTGAATATTGCTTATCCTACAGCAAGCTTTTTTATAGACCTAGGACCCCCATATATGGCAGATAGAAAAAGGTAGTGAGACAATTACAGTGACATCTCCAAAAACAAATACTGATTCCAGCCTGGCGTATGCCTTAAAGTTTCTGTCTGAATGTGAAGCTTCAGTATTGCCTACGGAGAGAAGTATGAGTGAGAGCAGGACTCATTTCACCCACATGAGCCTGGATCATGTTATATCCTACTTACCTTGCATGTGTAACTGCCAATTCCTTCCAAGGATGTTTTTTCCGGATTCTTTCATAACGTAAAAATGCCCTTCAGCAAACACTAACATTCCGTGCCCCTTGCAGTACCCGTGCCTGTAACTGAGCAGTGGCCATTTGTAACAGTAGCATTCTGGCCTTTCCTCAACACTGGTTGAAAATAATTTTTCCTCAAAATTAGCTTAATTCACTTTTGTTTTGTTTAGAAATCAGTGTATTTAACCAAAGAACGGCTTTATATAAACCAAATCGGAAATGTCTTTCTCTACTTTCAGGCCGTGGAAAATGTGTAACTTGAGCGTGCATTTAATTGCCTTATGTCAGGTTATACTTCCCGTGTAAAACCACATCCAGAATTTTTTTACTTATAATCCATAATAAAAAGGATTATTTTAAACAGTGTATTTGCTCCAGTTTTATAATATTATGAGATTTGTTCACAGATAACTTTTTTCTACAGTGGTGCAGTGAAAGAGAGCTTCCATATATTTGTAGATAAATTTCTATAACCAGCCAGCAGGACAATTGGTATTGAAAAATAAAATGAAAACCTGTGAAAAACGTATTTTTACTTTGTATAAGATGTAGAAATATTAATGTTTTTAGTTACCATTTGTCCAAGGCATTAATAGAGAAATATATAGGCAAATATAGTCATGGATATATAAATAAACAATCATGTGTATGTTTTTATCATGGGGTTTAAAAAATAATAACAATATAGTAGTTTCTGTTAATAATTGGATCAAAGGCTACTTTAATCATTCTCTACAATTTACTACTAGTCAAGGAAGCATGGTTATATGTCTTTTAATGCTGATTCTGAAAAAATATCTACATGAAAAAGAACTTAAAGTGTAAGCCCTTCTGCAATTTATAAAAAAATTTGTGAGTGAGCGCACTTACAACTGACATACATAAGTGTTTCATCTGAACAGATTTAATTTTTAATTTTCCTAAATCAATGTTAACTAGGAAAAAGGTAATTGTTGTCAAGAGTATTCAAACTGTCAGAATATCCTTCAATCTAAAAGCTGTTAGATTCTGTGCAAAAGTAATTACTGAAACTCTATTCAACTGTAATAATAACCTGCCATTGATGACAGCAATTACTGGGAAAGTGTAATAGAAATCAAAGGCACACTTTTCTCTGACAAGTGCATTTCTAGCTAAGGTTTACATTGGCTGAATAGTGTTGACAATTATGATGTGCTGTATCATTCTTAATCATGGTTGGCATGATGTCACATTGCGAACTGCTAACTGTTAGAAAGAGACTAATTAGTTGTTTCATCTGACACTGTCCAGACTATCTGAACATAGGAATATATATTTTAGTTGAAAAGTGGTTAAGTGTGATACTTCTTTGCCTGTTTTAAATCATTTTAACTGCAGGTTTTACATACATTTTATCTCAAATAAAATCAACTGATTGCAGTTAGGAAAAACTGACAAGACAAATTCCTCAGTTATTTCAAAGTCTTGGTAAAACCATAAGAAGTTCAAATGCTGGGTGTTGGTAATGGTCATCTTCACCCTACATTTTTAAACACACTCTCTACCATAACTTGAAGTGACACCACAAGATTATCATATGAGGGATTTTTTGATGTCATCATGGATGACAATAACAATAAACCTGAAAAATGTGTGGTAAGATCTACTTTCTTAAATGAATCTGAAAGTAAAATACAGTAAGTGACTGTTGTTTTTATCATAAAAATAAAATAAACAAAACATCAAAGAAAATCGATGCAATTATTTTGCATAGCAGAAATATAGAAAGTATGAAAATTAAAAATATTCCAATGAAATGAATATTCAATATTTTTCCTGTTGAGTTAAGTTTCATTATGCCTGGTAGCTGGATTTTTGAGTATTTGTACTAAAATTTGTGACTTCATTTGCTTATCAGCGAATGCATCACTAAAAATGTTGCAGGATACAAATAATACATTTACACAGATTATTTAATTTTGGAGGTTTGAGACTCAACTCACTTATTTTAAAAAGACAAAAGATATACATTGCTACCTTTCCCATGCTCAATATTGTTCAAATGATGACTTTCCAATAATAAAGCAGAATTTCAATGAAAAAAGACAAAAAAAGAAATGAAATGCGTCGTGTATCTATTTGTCTTTTTTCTAGACTTCACAGTAGAGTTTCCTGTAAACTAAGTCACGTTCTTGTTAATCCACAACTCTCAATTCAAGATAATCAACACTTTTGGTATGAAAGTGTGGAGTATCGGTTACAGATAGCAGAAAAATAGATTATGCTTTCTCTGCAGACGCACACAGTAACTTGGCTTCTGAATACCTGTACTGACAAATCATGGAACTACAAGCATTCATTCCAATATCAGCAGCTTTCTCACCTTAATTCTCTATGAATTGGAAGAAAAATATTAATAAGCCTATGAGCCTTAAATAAAAGAACTTTTCAGTTGATTTTTGAACTCTCAGTTTCCAAAAATTAAATTGCAACCACATATAAAGTTAAACTAAGATTTCTCTACATTTCCAAAAGAATTGTATATAATAAAGAAGACAGTAATTATTTTTCTTTCTTTGACACTGTATATATTATACATTTGGAGACACAATAAACTAGGCCCTACAAAGCTGAAGTTCTACCTACAGATACAGTAGGTATCATTATATGAATTGTAACAAATCATATTACTGATAAACCTTGTTAGCCTAATCTGTAAAAATAAATAATACTATATTCTATGAAATTGCTGAAAGAATCAATAAATAAAATCTGTGTTAAATTACCTTATAAGTGAAAAAGTACTGCACAGCTGTAATGAGATTATCATTTTTCTGGAAATATGTAGGGCTTTGCCATGAGGTTAATTATTTTGTTTAATATGCTTTTAGAAGATGCTATATATTACATTCTGAGAAAGGTAGGGTTTGTTAATTACTAGTCTCAAAAAGAGTTTAGTTTCAAAGACAGTCAAGAAAAGAACATGTTTCTCATTCTTTCAGACTCAAAAATTAATCGTGTGCAGTAATGTCAGCTATGCAACAAACACTCTTAGCTCATGCCCACTGGATAGAAACCACTGAGAAACACTAAGATTGAACAGAAGATCCAAGACCCACCATTTTCTGTCCTATCTAGCATGGTCTAATGTGTTTCAAACAATTTTCATCAAAACTAGATTTATTTAGATTTATTATAATTATCTCTCTCTAACACCCCAAATTTAACTAATGTATAGAAAAAGTAGCTGGGCCAATAAATATAGATAAAGGAGATAAGGAATAATTAAAAATACATACAATAAGAAGCATGCCTAAACTAATATTACAATAAACTGATTTTATAACAATTGCATTTATTTGTAGTATTACTAAGAGTTTCTAACTGCTAGTCTCTGTAGACCAAACGATGTCTTTAAATCCAAGACATTTACACTCTTTTTGTTTTAACGTATATTAGTTATACAGAATATTTGGATTTTATGACACATCTCAAAATGTACAAATGCCCAGTAAGAACATGATAACATTTAAACATCTTTGGCCATTGAAGAAAACCAAATCAAAATAACACTGAAATTCCATCTTATTCCACTGAGAATGGCTTTCATCAAGTTTTCAAAAAAAAATGTTTTCACACATGTGGAGAAAAATGAATACTTCTACATTGTTGGTGGGACTGAAAAGAGGTACAACCACTATGGAAATCGGTATAGAGATTTCTCAGAAAACTGAAAATGGAAGTCTCATTTGTTCCAGATTCACCTTTTAAGGACATCTTTCCAAAAGAATTTAAAACAACATGTTACAGTGATACCTGCATATCAACGTCTAGATCAGTGCAATTTTTAATAATTCAATCTTGGAAGCAGCTTCTATGCCAACAGCAGATGAATAGATAAAAACAAAAACATGGTGTAAATATGTGCAATGGTGTATCACTCTACCATGGAAATATAAATTCGAATCATTTTCAATTATTTCAAGAAAATACAGACACTTTTAAAACACAGTGCTTAATGAAATAAGTCAAGCACAATAAGACGAAGTGCCACATGATTTCACTTATATGAAAATCCCAAAACACATATTACTAAAAAAACAAAATAAAAGAGAAAATATAGGAAATAAAGAGGTAGACTTTACAGGATGGGAAGGGAACTTGAGGATAGGGGAATGGAAAAAGCAGGTTGGTGGAAGGAAATGCAAGATTTTAAAAAAGATAGAAACACAACATATATATACGTGACTTCTCAAGCTGCATGTAACGAGCATGTAAATTAAATTGTATCACAAAAATATGCAAATAAAAAGGATAGAAGAAAGAAAGAAAAGATCAACAAGTAAAGGGAGGCTTTCTGAGTGGGCATGACTAAATTATGTTACGTGTGTACGAATACGGTTTTTAAGGACATACGCAATGAAAACAGTGTCCAAGTAACTTAAGTTGTTTCTCTGAAAGTACTTACAATTACTAAATGTAACATCTGTTATATGCTCAAATTTAAAATTCTTAATATCATTCACATTTGTTCATCCTAAAAGAGAAGTTTATATTGACTTAGGCAAAAAGATCCTTTTTACCTTCGGTATTCAATTGCTGAGTTTTTCTCAGCTTTTCCTACAAAATCAAATGGCTATGATAACTTCCTCTTAGTGTGTGTGTGTGTGTGTGTGTGTGTGTGTGTGTGTGTGTGTGTGTGTGTGTGTGAATGTTTACATCTATGTGTATGTTCAAAAGATTGATTTCTAGGAAAATTTTGAAATCTGTTCTAGTTCATTGTTTACATTCTTGGCGAGCCAATACCGTTTAGAGATTCTCTTGATAGTTATTCTAATAAGTTGAAAATTAAATTAAATCTGAGATTCTGCAGAAGTTGTTCAGTTAAGGGGCTCAACGTTTTTTTATATTTTTCTATGAGTTAATGAAATGTGTTCTATTTAATTAGGCCTGTCCTTCCAATTTTAGGGATAGTGCACAGCATGTATTTATTATTATGACATGTTAAAATTATGAATCAACTCCTAACATAATTATGTGTTCAATTTACATTGATTATTCTGTTACTTTGGTTCAAGCTTGTGTCAAACTCAAGCAGGAAGAATTCAATTCCTGTATAGTCTGAGCTATTTATTTCAAGGCTGGAGTTATTGGAGGCATAGATGTATTAGGCGCTTAACAGGTCCATATTTACAGAGGTCTTTCCAGCACTCTATGTCTGAGAGCCTATACTTATTCAGACCTTCTTTATAAATATTAGAACTCCCTGGCTGTATTCCTTTCTATTTTTTTGTGTTTACTGCAGGTCCACTCAGAAAATAAAAATTGTAAAAATAAAACCTGATAAAAAATAATGTATTTCGTCTTTTCAGTACAGTATTTCTTACAATGTGGTTGTTGAGTTCCTGATTCAGAATTTTTGTAGTATTTGTCAAATATACAAAGATTTCTTGTTAGACATTACAAGCTTTCTTTTGTGCAAATGTCTTTTAATTTTTAGATGCAATAATTTTGTCGTTTTTGAAACAATAATACATTCAATAATTTGAAAAATCCTTTATGCAAACCAAAGATAACTTTTGATTTTCTCAATAGTCAACAAATATTTAAGCAACAAGACAACCATAGCAGTACTTCCGATGACTGTGCAAGCTCATCCACCAGTTGTTAGTTCAGGATAGCAATAGTGAGTTAAAATTTTTGGCTGTTTCAGTAGCTACCAACTTCTTTTTTGATGCATATTTGTGGCCCCAATTCTGGTGGAAAATATTAATTTATGTAGGTGAATCTTGGAACTTGAAATTGTAATATGCTGGCAAAAAGTGCATTCAGAATTATTCTGATACAAATAATTTATGAAAAATATCACTTTGAGGATTCCACTTTAGCAATTTCTTGGCCCAGAAACTTCATAATCTTACTTCTAAGTCACTTGAATAGAAGTAAAATATCTGGATCATCTGGAATCTCTACATGTTCTTACATATTCCATGTGGGGCAGGGATCTATACTTTTTATTCCATTACTTTACTGAGTATTTATGATTACTTGGAGATTAAAACTAAAATTTTCAGTTAAGAAGCTGCCTACATGATGAGATTTCAGGCTTAAAATGAATGCCCTGATCAAAATAGTTTTTCTTCTTTGTATTTATGGTTCCAAGAAGTTCATCATTAAAAAATTTGCTGGCATATATTGAATAATTTTCAATTCACTGTCTTAATAATTTTTAATTGAACACCTACTGTGTGGCATAAATTGTGATAATTCGATTATTTTTCCAGTGCTTTGTATTAAAGTACAAAGATGCCAATGTGAACATATTTTAATCTTTTTTAGACTGTAGGATTATATAAGAACTGATATTTATTTAGCACTTGTATTATCACAAACCCTTGAAACCCCTAGGAATGTACCATTAACTTTCCTAAAGGTCCTATTGTGGCTGCTATTCCTGTTAACAATTTCTTGATAAAAAACTAAGGCTCAGAAAGCGAAGGTGGCTTGCCCAAATTCACACACAAAGTAAATACGGAGATGAGATTGAAATCTAAGTGGTCTGTCATTGCAAGCTCCTGTTCATAATCACAGTGCTATATGGAGATGTTCAAATGCTATTCCTCTGGAGATAAGACTACGGTTCTAGGAAAACAGGATACAAAACTTTGTAATTAAGCTTGAGGTGGAGAAATTAAAAGGTAGTGAGGCAAATTTGGGGTGGAATCAAATCCAAATTTAGCCTTACTCATCACCTTTTTGATCCTGTTTGTAAAGTCACCATGTTTACCTCTTTATATCACAAGAAGGACAATGATCATTCAGATCTTTGTGGTCTTTAACAATTTATAAATACCTTCTATTTTAACTGAGAATCACAATTCTGTAACATTCACATAAAGGACGTTATTACTCACACCATTTAGTGGACGAAGCTGAGACACAAAAAGCAGAAATCCCAAAATTACAGAGATATTTTTGATCTAATTTTTTTAGGTTTTAGCTTGAACTTCATAAATATCTTGACATATTTACTCTAATTTTAGCCTTAGCTCTCCAGTAAAAGGAGACCTGAATGACGGTAGAAAAGGAAGCAGGTGAGAAAGATGAAATCTGACATGAAGCACACTCTGAAGGCAACCCCGTTATTTAGAATCTATAACCAGTAGCTGAGTCTCCAACTTTCCTGGGAACTTATACAAAACGTTCTGATATTTTCATTTTTATAGCACTCTCATGCCTGAATTATCTTCACCATTTTTGTTTCGAAGGGAACCTTTATAAATTTTAAAATGTGAGAGGATTTATTTTTCACCAGTGCTGATGCACTATCTGAGAACAAGAAAATGGCAGCAATTTGGGGAAAGTGAGGGGAGCTGGCAAGCTTAGCTAGGTAGGCAAGCGCTCAGGGTAGAAGGAAACTGAAAATGTTAGTCATAAAAATGGGAGACAAAGAACCTGATCAAAGAATGCAAATAAGTTCCAATGCTTCCAAAATGTCTACTGGACTTGATTCTCTTTTAGGACTTTGCCCATTATAAGGAAAGTGTCATGTACCAAAAAGAATTAGACTTGTTTATTGTCAAAAGGTAAGTGATCCTTTCTTCAAATGGGGCTATTCACTTTGACAAATAATTGGTATAGCTAAAACAAACCACAGAATCACCAATGTAATGATGAAATTCCCTTTCTCAAAACTTTTGTGTTCATAGGAATCAATAACCACATTTCAAATCTGGGTAAATTTGTTCCCAATAATGCAAAATTATTGATAAATAATTGAGAAAGAAAAAAGTATATGTTTGTAGAATGAGTAAAATTATTCTTCAAGGAAGCTGGGGAAGCCTTTGTCAATTTTCCAATCTAGCATTTTCCCATAGACAAATTTTGGTGAATTATACTCAAACTGTGCCTCTAAAAGTGATAATCTATAATTGTAAACAAATCAATTGTGTTTTCAAGTCCATACTATCAGCATAGCCTTGAGTTGATCTTAATAATAGTGTTGGAAAAGAAAGATTTGCTAGTATTATTGTCACATGTGATAGAAAATAACTGTATATTAAAAAGTGAAGCACTGCTATCATAAACTCCTTAAAATATTTGGGTATCAACTCTTGTAGCATAGATCATCACTTAAAATCAACAAGAGCTCCAGATACAGAATTGTAACGACAGGAACTGAGAGCTCATCTGAAAAGCCCCACAGCTCTTGGAAGAAACGTGGCTTAAAGCCTGTAACAGTCAGGAGAAATGACACTGACTATGGGCACCAGGTTCAAAGGACAAGTACATTCACATGATCTCACAAGTAGTGAAACCCCCAGTCACTAGAAAACCACCCAGAACAATCTGTTGATCTATATTACAGATAAATCCTACAAAAAAGAAAAAGAAAATGCTAGAAGAACTCTCTTAGGGCTTTCAAAACATATATGTTTTTACAATGCAGAAATGTTAGGGGGAAGTTTTACAGGTTATATCCTATTAGAAATGGTAAGATAAAAATAACTTATAACTATTGCTATTAACATGACTTAAGTTTTCGTCCTTCTTCTAATCTTTAAGATCTTGGAAAAGATATATTACTTGGGATAACCAATTAATCACCACCATGCTCTAGTTACATGACTGGTATCACCAGCCAAATCTCCTTTTTTTTTTTTCTTTCTACCTCTTTGCTCTAATTCAGGCCTCTTTCAAATTTAAATGTGATTATTAAAACATTTTGTTAAATTTTCTCTTTTCTTTTATCCAGGGATCTAAAATTTCACATTTTTAACTCAGTTATCTTAAACTTCTCCCCACTTTCATAAGTTGAAGTCAAAATGAACTAACACCACAAAAAGCCTGAAGCATCTTTTAGTCTAACATGTTTCGTGTTATGTCCAAAGAGATTTCATACATACACAACTCTGTTGAGATTTTTCTTGAATGAACTCTGTGTTTGCCAAATCCCGCTGCCAATGCTCATTTCTCCTATTTGGTATTATATTGTCTGATGCTGTTGCTCCCGTAGACTCCTTTTCCCTTGGGCTTGCATTGTTCAAGGGCACATCTTTAATTTTCTGGTTTCTGTCATTTGGTCTTCATTGCTGGCTTTTCATTATTACCCTATCTATGTGAGCAGATGGTCCTCATTTTAATTCAAAGGTGTAGGAAAGCTTGATTAGATGCTAACCTTTAACTATATGCTATCAAATATTTCTATTTTCCTGCATCTGTGCCTAGCCTCTTTTTTGACTATTATGCCGTAGGAGCCATATCATCTCATCTAAGGCCAATAATAGTATATTCTGACATATTCTTTCTAAATTCTCAGAAACAAAATTGAAATTTTTCTTTTTGCACTTTTATATTTAGTTCCTCCCTTCACTGCAATGTTCCATAAACATCTGCCCATACTCAAGTTTCTCTTCATAAAAGTCAACTGTAGATATTCTGTGGACATGACACTGCCTTCTTTGGGAATTAATAGAATGTAGTGGAATGGTTTAAGGTGGCACTGGTCAGCACTCCACGTCTCCTGCATCCGTGGTGTCGGTAGACCCCAGTGAGAAGATGAACGTAGTCAACAATTTAAATAACCGGATTAGAAATGGTGCTACAGACATTTTAGGGATTTTAGCAAAAATGATAAACAGATGGTACATAAGCATATGATAAAATGGTCAACATCATTAGCTGTGAGGGAAAATAAATTACAATGATTAATAACATGTCACTGCACATCTATCACAATAGTTAAAGCTATTTTTAAATGTGTCAACTCATGGAAGAAGAGTCTTTTCAATAATTGTGCAGACAATATTATATATTCACATGCAAAAAATGAACTGAACCCTTACCTTATAACACACATAAATATTTGACTCTGGGTTTGCTAAATACATTTGGGTAGATATTACAACTGCAAAGCTAGATAATGTGGACACAAACCTTAAAATTACTCTTGACATACATATTTTTTCATAACACATGAAAACTAGAGATGAAAAAGGAATATGTAAAACTTTTTTTTTAGTTTTTACCCCTGAAAGAACAATGGAAATAATTCACAAAATTTAAAAAAAAAACTTCACAAACTGAAATAAAAATATTTATGAATTTTATATTGAATAAGGAGTTAATATCTAACATAGGTAAGGAAAGTTTACATCTCAAAAAAACAAAAAAAAAAAATCAGGGCTGGAGGAATATCACAGCAGTTAAAGGGCCTGGGTTCCATCCCTCCTCCCAGAACCGGGGAGGCTGAGGCAGGAGTATTGCCAAGTCCAAGGTTATCCTGGGCTGCATAGTGAGTTCAGGACCAGCCAGGGCTACAGAGTGAGACCCTGTCTCAAATAAAAAGGAAAGAAAGAAAGAAAGAAAGAAAGAAAGAAAGAAAGAAAGAAAGAAAGAGAAACGGGGGGAGGGAGGGATGGAGGGAGAGAGGGAGGGAGGAAGGAAGGAAGGAAGGGAAAGAAAACAAAAAATATAAATAACCTGATATAAAAATGGACCAAGTTCCTAAATAGACATTTTTCAAAAAAGACAGAAGTTGCAATCAGTGGGCATATGAAAAGTTGCTCAAAAATATTAATTATTGGAAAAATAAAAATCAAATCCATCATGAGATTAACAACACAAATCTATTATGGTGGCTATTACTGGAAACATAAAGAGAAAGCAGGTGCTGGAAAGGACACGAACAAAGGCCGACTGTTGATAATGTGAATTGACATAGTCCTTATGAAAAACTTATGGAACATCCTCAAAAAATTTTAAAAACTACAATGGGATACAACAATGTTTCTGGGTATATACTCAAATGGAAAATAATCAGCATTTTGAATATGTTGATAGTTATATTCACACTTCTATCTACTGTGCAGAGTATTGACAATAGCTAACACATGGAAATAATCTAAAATATCTGTCAGAAATAACCAGGCAAACATTGTTGGTAAGTGTATATATGTAATTTACCCATAGGAAAAAGACATATCTTACCTTTTGCATCAACATAGTCCAATTGGATAATATTATGAGGAATGAATTAAGCCAGACCTTGAAAGAAAAATATTAACTATGTGCAAAGTCTATCACCACCAACAAAATATCACATACATAGAGACAGAGAATAGAATTCTGCCTATCAGTGGCAAAGGAAAAAGAGAACTGAAAAGCTGCTCATCAAACCACATGCTGCTGCTGTGTATGATGAATGTATATATAGAATTTTTACCTACAGTACGAGAACTAGAGTTGATACTATTATATTGTGCATGGCAATGGAAATTGCCATGAGAGTCAATTTTAAGTATTGTTGTTTTTGTTTTGTTTTGTTTTGTTTTGTTTTGTTTTGTTTTAGACAGGGTCTCACTCTGTGGTCCAGGCTGGTCCCGAACTCACTTCAGAGCCCAGACTGGCCTTGGACTCGGCAATCTTCCTGTCTCAGCTTCCCGAGTGCTGGGATTACAGGCATGCGCCACCAGGCCCAGTTTATGTAGTGCTGGGGAATCGAACTCGAGTACTTAGTGCTTGCTAGGCAAGTGCTTTAACCACTGAACCATTCCTCCAGCCCCAGTTTTAAGCATTCTTACCACAAAATATTTAACTGTGAGTATGCAGTTATGTTCAATGTCTTAGCGTGGTAAACTTAATGGAATATATAACACTTTTTACTTCATGGCAGCTGAGAAGCAAAACACACTGGAGGATCACCAGTGAGGCATGCATTCTCCTAAGGCATCATTGCAACATCCTACGTCCAACTGGCACCCACTTTTTTCAGTTTTGTCCCCATTTTATTAATATGTAGATATGTGATACACAGTGTTTACCTTGAACTTGAGCATGTAGTGCCCAGCATATTGTAGCAGTTACTGAGCTCAAACTCATTCTTCCATTGCTACTTTGTGAAGCAGTTCTGACATTTCTCTTTTGTGTCTTTAGTTACTCTATTGTGGCTGGTTTCATATCCTGGATCAATTCAAGTTAGACTTCAGGTTTGATTATTAAGTACATTTGTGTTCATAGTTATTATACATTTTTGGTAAATAGCAATATATTTAGCACATCTTTATATTGTAAATACACAGAAGGGTAATTATTTCAGAATGTACAAGGGGCATTATCTTAAAGGACAGCTTGCTTTTGTCATGATTCTGGCATAAGATTATATAGACATGATGCAATTAAGAAGACTGTGGGGCATAGAAGATAAACTAGTATTTTGAATTCTATTTTAAACATTCAACTATGAGCATCAGAGGACCAACTCACAGGTGGCTGCTGTGTCCTTTCCAGGAGTCGCTTCACCCAGTCAAATTGACAAGATTAAGTGACAGACAGCTCATGTTCTTTTGCCAGTTCATATCCCTCTCTACTCAATGTGACATTTTATATTCCTAAGGCTAAGTAGTAGGACATCTTCTCTTATTATAAGTGCTTACTAGTTAAATGCATTGGAGTGAATGCTTGTGTTAACACTCGCAAAACTTTTACAAACAATAGGGCTCTTCATTTTATAGAGGCTCTTATATATCATAAATGAATATGGAAACTATTAAATTACACTATATTACTTAACAATACCTTAACATGATTGATAACTTATAAATATGCACACAAATAGATGGTACATTACTTCCTTTGTGCTTTGATCTTCTCATATGAAGTAATCCTGTCCTACCACCTTCTCAGAGCTTCTCATACATGTTTTTGACTGCCCACTCAATATCTGTATCTTAATATATTAGGACAGATCACTTCTTCTACTACATTTTGAAATAACCGGGAGAATTGTCATTAGCTCTGTTTGGAATGTTTGGTAAGGATCAGCAGTAAAGCCATCTGGTCCCATGCTTCTCTTTCGTGGGAAACACTTACTACTGATTTCATTTTGCTAGTTTTTTTGATGTTAAGCGTTTCTCCTTCTTCATGATTCAGTTTTGTTTAAGTGAATGTCTCTGGAAATTTGCCCATTTCTACACAGTTATCAAATCTTTGGCACATCGTTCTTCACAATAATCCAAGTGGTCTATTTACGGGGCATCAGTTGTAATGTTATCCTCTTCATTTCTTATCTCATCTCTTTGAGACCACACTCTCATTTTCTTGATTTACCCAAGGTTTGGGAATTTTAGATAGTTTGGTTTGTTTACCTTTTCGAAGAACCAGCTCTTGGTTCATTTTATTATTCTTTTGGTTTTAGTCTGTGCTGTAGTTCAGATCTGGAGTGTCCCCCAAAAGCCTCATGTTCCTACGGATACTGTGTGGACTTGGAAGATGTGGCCTGGATGGAGGGGGCAGATATTTGGGGCTTGTCCTGAAAGAGAGTATGCTGGCTCTTACCTTCTTCCTGGCCATCCCAGAGCACCAACCCCAGTTCCAGCTCTAGCTGCATGCGATTCTATCATTTTCCAGCCACACACCCATGAATGAACTGAGAGTTTTTGAAACTGTAAACTGTAATAAATCTTCCCTCTTGAAGTTGTGGATATTGGGTATTGAGTCACAGAGACAGAAAAGTAAGAAACACAGCCTCCATTTTGTTTATTTATTTGTGCTCTTGCATTTATCAATTTCTTCTTGCTAATTATTAGCTATCAGGAGCTAGTTTGTCATATATATATATATATATATATATATATATATATATATATATGCATATATTGCATTTCAGGAGTTGATTTGTTATTTATTTATCTTTGCATTATTAGAAATCTATTCTTGGGCCTTAAACAGAGCTACGGTGGCCACACATTCAGTGGTAAAGACTGCTGTGGTCCTTGCAATCTCTTATCCTTAGATGGGGAATCATGGCCAAGAGGATCCCTCCCGACCGTGTGAATCTTGCGTGCTTGCTCCCAGCGGAGGTCACAGACTTGGAGCAAAAACTCTTAGAGGCCCTATGAAACCAATTGGCCTTTTGCCACAGTGGCTCTGCTGTCTGAGGTGCAAGCACTCGTAGGTTGGTCACAGAAATCGAGTCTGGAGCGTAGACTCAAGAGGATTTGTATTGGATCAGTGTTCAGGTTATCAGATAGGTTAATGTGATAGCGGTTCCTATATAGCAGTTTCTGCAACTTCTGAAGCGGAAGTGGAGTCAGGGTCAGAAGTGCAACCACATGCAAGCTAACCAAGACTCAAAGGTTCATGGTCATGTTTAGTCTAAAACACCACTGACTCAAGTATTTAAGTGCAAAGACATATTAGATTTTAGTTGTAGAGCAGAGGACCTATTAATCTGGGAACCACCATGTGCACTGGTTTGGAGGGAAGTTGTGCCTCTGGATCTGGAGTGCCAGGAGAATAGCGGTTTTCGATTAAAAGTTGTAGCATCAATTCCCTTTTTAAAGAGAATCTGCAGAAGATACATTTTACCTCGGAGTTGGATGTTCTTAAAGGTCTTCCTTTGATTGGGCCATTTGACTACACATTGATGATCAAGAAGCGGATCTCTGCTGAAAAAGCTTGCAATGCTGGCTGTTTAAAATTGAAGAGGCTGATGATATTATCTGGACTGGAGGTGACAAGGAGCCATGGTGTTACATTTTGTGTGTCTTGCATCCAAGTGATTCTCACAAGTCTCAGGGATGACACTCAACTCACCCTGTCCTTGTTTGTTGTTACTCTTAATTTTCTTACTGAACCACATTTTTTCAATTTTATAATTCAAAGCTCAAGCACTACCAGAATCCTTTATATTATACAATTATTTCTTTTATGTGAACTGTTATCTCTTAATAAAACATGTTGCTAATATTACCTCTCATTTTCATATTCTTATTCCTGTTACACATTGTTTTGTGATTTAACATGTGATTCATTATGCATAATATTCCTTGTGCAATTGAAAATATGTATCTTTTTGCTTTAGTTAAGTGAAATGCTCTATAAGTATATACTGAATCCATTTTTTGTGTGGTCATGTTTTCATCTTCCATTTCCTTGTTGATATTATGTCTATATGTTATATATAGTATTGAAGTTAAGATACCAATGTCTGCTAGATGTATTTTTATCTATTTCTGCCTTTTTAAGCATTTTCTTTATGTATTTAGTTGTTCTGATGTTGGCTGCATATATCTTATACTTTCCATGATGACCTTACCATTTTATCATTACACCATACCTTTTTCGTTGTTGTTTCTTATGACTGCCTTTATGATTTAATATTTTGTGCATTATAAACAAAAGTAACTATATTCACTTTGGATTACCATTTCCCTGGAAATTTTCAGCCATTTATTTTAGCCTTTTGTTATATTGCATAGAGTTATGAAATTTTAGATAATCTATTTCTACTCCTTGTGAAGTTTAATGAATTTTCATTTAAAATAAAAATTTCCTATAAAATAAACTTAAAAATTATCAATGGATTGCCCAGGAGAAGCATTATAGTCAATAAAGGGGTAGGATGTCATGTCAAAAGTGTTGAAAGACAAAGAAATTTAACCAAGAATAACATATCTAGAAAAATTGACTTAAAAATAAATAGGGACAAACTTTCTCACAAATAAAAGCTGACAGTGTTCATTGTTAAATGAACAGTTTACTTTTTAAGGAATTTTGTTGTCTCTTTAAATTTGCTGATTCTTTCTTCTCATTATGCAGTTGAAGTCCTGTAGTGTGTGGGGTTTTTTCAATTTTGTTATTAACTATTTCAGTTTTATAATGACATCAATATTTTTAATCACCTGTGACATTGGCGAGTCCTGTAAGCCCAGCACCCCGGAAGAGGAAGTAGGAGAATGGGGAGTTGGAGCCCAGTGTGGGCAACCGAGCAGCTCCGTAGGCTGCTGGAATTGGTTCACCGTGAAGACTCTCAGTTCTGACTTCATTATTGCAATATAAATAATAGCAATAAAATTAATTTGTGCAACTGTATTCTCTTTAATTACAGATCTTTTTTTCCAATTTTTTTTTCCTTGCAAGCATTATTCATTGGCTTTTTAGGCATAAACTGTTGTTCTGTGGTATTTTGTGCTTAGTCTAAAGTCTGTGTTTCGTTATGTTTGGTTTCTTAATATTTATTTCGTCCCTGACATGAGCTGCATTTCTTGGTTTCTTTGTACGCTTCATGGTCATCTAATGAAATGTTATATTTGGAACCAACTTGAAAAATGTCTTCCATAATTATAGGCATGTATTTTTTTCTGATAGTATGTATTCTTTTTCAAATTTACAGCTGCTTTTCTCCAATTGATAACTTCTATTAATATAAGTTTGTGACTCATAGTAATTATACTCAACTTAGGACGTCTGTTTTAATGATTTGATTTCCTAAGTTTCATTTCCGCTTCTTCTCAGGGCCATTTGTATGGTATTTCATTCCTGAACATGGGACCTCTCGTCTTCAGGTCTTTCTGTGTCAGCAATTTTCCTGAAGTCCACATATAATAGCACCCAACACTTTCTTCCATGACCTTTACTAGTATGAGATTTGTATGAGTCCAAGCTGTCATCTCAATCAGACAAAGCACAATCCCAATTTTTAGCAGCATCCAGATAGGTAGCAATATGGCCAATAAGTTTCATTTTTGCCTCTCTGTCTCAAGACACAATTTTTTTCAGTAGATTTTATTTTCTCAAATTTTCCATAGAGAAATAAGGGCTTGGAAATGTCTAGTTCACTGACTTCTGAACATCATAAAGATAAACATTTTTGTAAGATTACAGATCAATTAATTATATTAGATTATTTCCCATCATTTCAGCTTTTGCGGTTACTTGTGTGGTCTCACATTAGTGAGTAATCAAAGAACTTTCTTTATTAATTTTTATTTCTGTCATCTCTCTTAAAATGTTGCCTTCAATTTTCCAATTCTTGATGTATATAATAATTTTATTGTTCTTATGGAATTTTACTCAGCTTATCCAGCTATTAACTTGAGACTTTTCTACAAAAACCCAGTACCCATGAATTCCTATATTACTTAAGGTTCAATCTTCACATTATTCAGCATTTCACACAACTATTTTCACATTATATCCTCTTATCTTCAGTTTATTTTGTCCAAGTTTCTCATACTCCTAAAATTATGGAATTTCAGAACTATAAGTTGGAAATTTTAGAGCTCATCACACTAATTCTGATTATTTTGAAAATGAGAAGAATTTGTCTTGACAAGATCACATCAAATTATTTTGACGTTTTTAAGATTACATAACTAATAATACAAGTAGATTAAATGTATACTGCTTGACTCCAAATAGAGTGCTCCTTAATGAGAATAAAATTATGGTCCCTCCTTCAATGTCTTTCACCTTTGTTCCAATTCTGAGTTTCCACTCACGCCATGTTTTATCGTCCTATGCATAAAATTCCGTACCATTCCCAAGTATATCGATCTGTCTGCAGCTATCTCAGTTTTTTCTACGTTTAATTCCCTGTGCTGTAAATTTCTTCCTATAACATTGTAATTATACAAATCAATGCTCAAAGCCCTCCTGTGTCTCCCAGTTTAATTTTCACAAGTTAGAATTCACACCTGATAAATTAACAAATCATTTCTCCGCGGGCTAAATCCCACAATCAATTTCATTCTGTGACTCTTCCCACAATGCTGCTCATCTGACTTGTCCTTTCCGTTTACATATTACAAATTTGCTATTTATCCTCCAGTGTCAATCTCTTCTCCCATTTGATGACTCTGTTCATTTTGTTTTCATTTGGAAATTTTATAGCACTCATGGTCTGTATTCTGCCCACAATTAAAACCAACAGTATTGAAGTACATACATGTTCTCTTGTGTTTTTAATTAACTCTTGGATACAAGAACCGTATCCTATGCCTCATATAAATCCCTTCTTCCCCGTCACAGAGAAATGTTCAGAGTAAGCTCTTAATACTCTTTTAATTGCAAACCTACATGAAAAATCGCTAAACAAATGTTGAACAAGTCAATAAATTAATTACTTTTACATTCTCTGAACATGCAATAGCATATGTTTACAAGATATTTAACACAGTACTTTAAAAAGTCTAAAACAGTCTTCCAGTGTACTTTCCTGGCACAAAATATAAATTATAATTGCTTCCAGGTACGGCTTCATGATTTTCTTCAGCGAAAGCCAGAGGACATCCACTTATTTTCCAAACCTCCTGCTTATACTTCCATAGGAAGAATTTCCAACAGTAACATTTTTTTAAACCAAGCTCTTGGCAAAGAGTTACAGTTTGATCCAGTTCTTACACACGGCTTCCCCTTGAGGTCTGCGGTTTCTTTGTCTTTCTCTGATTCTTCCCACATGCAGTGAACTAACCTCCCCTGCAAGAGAGTCCTGCCCAATTTCCCAAGAGAGCGTCCTTTTCAGCATTCCTGCCATCATACTCCTGAGCTCTCTGGAACTCAGTGACAGAGTGACACAAATTGCCATTTGGTGCCCCTGTCCTCCAGGGTCAAATTTGTTACTTGAAATTTAGGTAGGAACAGGAAAATGACTGTAGATCTAGTTTCTAGTTCATGCTATGGTTCTCGGCTTTTCTTCTAGAATGCAGTTCTGGAAATGTTACCAATGCACGTACTCTGCTAGCAAGCATTTAATTTCTTCAACGTTGTTTAGACAGCTTTGGAGCTACAGTTCTCACCACCTCTATGTCACTAAAACTGTCTTATTCATACATAATTCATATTGGTAAGTAATAAAATGATCAATAAGGGTAGGATTGCAAGATACGATTCATGTTTTTTTTTTCAGTGAAGGACAATTGCAGTTATCTTCACATAAGTACACAAACTGGATTTTCACCTCCACAGGTTGGCAAAAGGCCAACATTTGCCTTGCTTAGACATTTGCCTATATAACCCTGAATAATTTTCCATTGTCTCAAGAACTGCTCATGCATACAACAAAGTTCCAATGAATTCAGACCTCCTGTTTTTAATGATGTGGGGAGTTATTTTCCTGCCACCGCTTGGATTAAGTTTTTTCAGATGGTAACAATAAACAAAATACCTAGAGAACATCAATGCTTTAAAACATATGACTGAGTTTTCAGAATTGACATTGCTTTTTGGATTAGAAAACATTCTTTCAGATGTTAGTATAGTTAAAATTGATGATTCACTCTAATTATCATCTAAAATAATATTGAATAAGATTCTAGTGTGCGATAGAAATAAAACTGTAGACAAAGGCTCAGATAATACACAATATTACTTATCTTTTCAAATATTTTGTGATATAAAATAACATACAATCACTACATATACAAAAGTTTAAGATAATTCATTAGTGCTTAAGGAGTTGTTAGGGCATTATACACCGTGTCTTTGAATCTGGCATGTGACATGGCATTTCTAAATGATTTTCTAGCCTTAATTGCTGAAATAATAAGTATGAAAACACATTTTCTTGAGTTACTTTTCTATGTAAGATTTTTAGCTGGTTTTTTATTATGTTTAAAATAGAATTCAAAATATTAGTTTATCTTTTGTGCCCCACAATCTTTTAATTACATCATTTCTATATAATCTTATGTCAGAATCATGTCAAAAGCAAGCTGTCCTGTTATTAAGGTAATGCCCTTCGGCATTCTTAAATAATTACTCTTTCATGTATTTATATTATAAAGATGTGCTAAATATACTTCTATTTACCAAAAATGTATAATGATTGTGCACATGAATGCACCTAATAATCAGACTTGAAGTCTAATTTGAATTGATTCAGGACATCACAGCAGCTACAATAGAGTAACTAAAAATACAAGAATTTCATAACTGCTTCACAGAGTGGCAAGAATAAGTTTGAGTGAAGTAAGGAGAAGTACTTCAAAGAGAATTAACAGCAATTTCTTTTAGTGTAAAATGTTTTATTTCAACACTCGCTTCCTCTGTGAATGATGTGTGATTGCCCTTCACAGATCACAGAAGGAATCTCAGGGTCTTGGGGGGAAAAGAGCAATCCAAATGTAAAACTAGTAGAAAAATATTAGAATGGAGAATACTGAAAATGAGAAAAAAAATGAACTAGATGCAAAACAATAAAAAATCTTTATCTTTTTAAGAAAAATAAAGACTGAAAAACACTTAGCCAAACGTACTAAATAGTTGATCCACATCAAGAAAATTAGAAATGCAATCTGGAGAACTTACAAAGAGATAACACTAAAATCAAGGGGATTATTTGAAAACAGTTCAAAACTTAAATTTGGGAATGTGAAAGAAATCAATGAATGTCTAGCCACATATAACTTACCAACATCAAGCCAAAAAGATATAAAACCTTGAACAGAACAGTAACAAGCAGTGAAATTGATGCAGTAGTAAAATCTCTACCAACTGAGGAAATATTCGGGCCCAAGGCCTGGAGGAAGGTCTGAGTGATAAAGTGCTAGCCTAACAAGCTCAAGACCCTGAGTTGGAGTCTCCATAGCCACATAAGCTGGGTGTGGTGGTACATGCCTGTAAATCCAGCACTTGGGAGGCTGAGACTAAGGAATTGCTTGAGTCCGAGGTCAACCCGGACAATGTTGTGAGTTCTGGAACAGCTTGGATTACAGAGTGAGATCCAGTCTCAAAAAAAAAAAAAAAAAAATTAGGACCCAATAAATTTAGCACTGTATTTTATTGAAACTTTAATGAAAAGCTAATGATATCAATACACTTAAATTTTTTTTTTCATTTACTTAAATGAGAAGTAACTTCTGGACAAGACGATAGCTGATAGTGGTTTTTCACAAACTCACCCAAAAAGTTGAGATATCATTTAAAAAAAAAAAAAAACCTTTCTCCCTAACTTAGCTTAAAGAAATAGAAGAGTTGCAAGAATGAAAAAGAAGCAAAACAAAAGTTAGAAGCCTGGAGGTAGCATCACAGGCTAAGGAACATGCCAGCCCTGGAATCCACCCCAGGCTGCCAAGGAAAGGTTGGGAGCATCGGGGAACCACCAGCAGCTGCAAGTGTGATGTAGCCTAGAGAGCTGGGAACCATGGGATTAAATTGCAGCCAGCAGCAGTGACATCCAGGAGAAGTAATATCACAATATTACTAACTGCAAATGCACTACGAGCTTTCCCAAAGTCTCCCTGAAGACCAAAAGACTAGTTTAGGAGCCACAATGCTTGGCAGTGCTGTGCTAGGAACTTATATAGTCAGAAGACATTGTTGGATGAGCCCTAGTCTGAGCTAATTTTTGGAAAATAAAAAAAAAAAAAACCAACCACCACAGACGATGAACCCCACACCAGGGACTAAGGGACATTTTTACTGAGAGCCTGAGAAGAAGCTGGCACAAGAGACAGTGTTAGAGAGGGAGGACAGGCTGCTGGCCACTGGAATAGTTCAAGCTGAAGTAAGAGCAAATAAAACAAGGTTGAAGGCCGCAACTGCAGTGGAGAGGAGACAGGGTAGAAGGAAGAGGTTAAGAAATGTGCTGAGTGTGAATGAGACACCATTAGACTGGTAGATTCCCCTTGCTGCCTTCTCTTGGCACAGGACTCAGTTGAGTTTCAGCTACTCCTACTCACCTTCACACACACTCAGAGAAATGCCTCACCTTGTACATTGGAGTGAAGTGTCTCAGGCAAGACATACTTCTGCAAATCTGGACAGGCATGGGTAGAAGCAGGTCTCATTAGCAGACACATAAAAACTGAGCAGGGAACTATAACCGGCCAGTCAGTTGGTACACCCTCCTCCCTCATATGCGCTGGACAGAGGATGCAAATACCATTGGACAAGGAAAGAGGCTACTTACCCATTAAAATCAATACATTGAACTTTTTATGGGCTCATCTCTTTTGCTCCTTTAGAGACAGAGATCTTCCTCAACCCTAACTAACCCACAGTTCTTGTCAATAGGATCATAGGAAACAAGGCGGTAAGACATCCTCAAAAATGTCTAACTTTTTAGAAGTTGATATCAGGGGACCTAAAATAATGAAACATAAAGAAAAGAAAGCAAAAAAATTAGAGGAGGATCTGGTGATCAATCATTTCAGAGAAGACATAATTAAACAAAAGCAAAAGATTTTCAGTAAACTTAAGAGGAACTTACTAAAAAAAATAATAGCCTTAATTAATAAAATGTTTAGAGAGTTTATATAAAACAAAAACAAAAGCTGACTGAGGCAAATAAGGCAATGTGACCTGGAGGAATGACTCAGCAATTAAAGTGCTTGCCCAGCTAGTGTTAAGTCAAGTGCTAAGTACATGAGTTTGATTCCCTAGCACCACACAGTCAGGTATGGGGGCACACGCCTGTAATCCCAGCACTTGGGGGGATGAGTCGGGAGGATTGTGGTGACTGTGAGGCCAGCCTGGGCTCCATAATGAGTCCAGGACCAGACTGGGCCACATAGCAAGACCTTGTCTCAAAAAAAAAAAAAAAAGATATTAAGGAACAATTTGGGGCTGGACGAACAGCATAGCCGTTAACGCACTTGTCTTACAAGTACAAGACCCTGGGTTCGATTCCCCAGCACCACATAAAGCTGGGCATGGGGGTTCCTGCCTGTAATCACAGCACTCAGAAGGCTGAGGCATGATCGTCTTGAGTCCAAGGCTACACCTGTGAGTTCAGGTCCAGCCTTGGCTACAAAGCAAGACCCTGTCTCAAAATAAATAAATAAATAAATAAATAAATAAATAAATAAATAAAACCTGAAGAAACATTTTGGTATAGATGTAGAGAAACTAAAAACAAATTAAGCAGAATTTCAGCATATAAAACTTCCCATGAAAGCATGAGAAGTCAAATTCAGCACTGTGAGAAAAAGTATCAAAACTTGAAGACATAGTTGATGAATTAAATCATATATTCAGAAGTATTCTCAGAACCACAAGAAAGCAAGGTGATTAAACAGCTGCTGGTTGACTCAAAGAGAATCAACATCAGAATAATAAGAGTGAGAGTACGATCAGAGAAAAACATGAAAAGAATGAAGAAATTTATTCACCAAATAATGGCAAAAATTCTCAAATATAGAAAGATATTAAGTTTGAGGTGAAAGGGGCATATAAAACATTAAATGACCTTGACCAGAAAAGGAACTTGCCATGTCACACCATAATCAAAATTCCAAAAATTCAACACAAAGAGAATACAAAAGCAGTAATAGAAAAACAGACATTTTTGAACTAAGGAATGGGACATCTGAATAAATGAAGATTTTTCATTACTGAACGGAAAGACAAGGAGAGCCTCAAATACAATCTTTCAAGCTCTAAAAGAAAGCAAATGTCAGCCCAGACTATTGTATTCAACAAACTTCACCCAGAAAATTGCAAGAGCTATAATTTTTATAATAATAGTCATAGTGAAAAGTATGACTGCTAGACCAGCTTTCCACAAAATATTCTAGAAAAATCTGAGACAACAACAAAGAGAACAGCAGGACCAAATACCTCAGAGGACAGGAGACATCAAATGAGGAAGTGTAAAAAAAAAAAGAAAAACCAAGCAAACAGCACCAAAAAAAGCAGAACAATGACACAATTCAATTGACACCTTACAATAAAACTTCTCAATGTTAATGATTTTCACTTGTCAATCAAAAGACACATACTGGCGTTATTGGGCCAAAAACAGAACACAGCTGTTTGTTGCCTGCAAGGGATAAATTTCATCCACAAAAGAGCAGCAGATTGAGGGTACAAGAGAAGATATCTACATACATTTAGTGCCCAATAACAAGCTACAGTAGCTATATTCTTCGCAAACAGTAGATTTCAAGCGGAACAGATCAGAAGAGACCATTGTGTATAAGTACCACAGTTTGTGTATCCATTGGTCTGTTGATGGGCATTTTGGTGACTTTCATGTTCTAGCTATTGTTAGTTGTGCTCCTATGAACATGGGCATATATATATATATATCTCCGTTGTGTGCTATTTTGGCCTCTTTTGGATATATTCCCAGGAGGGGTGTCCCTCGACAGAAGGGGATATTTATTTCTCGTCTTTTGAGTGCTCTCCATACTGCTTTCCAGAGTGGTTGAACGAATTTACACCCCCACCAGCAGCACTTAATGAAGTGAGTCAGAAGCAGAAGGTGAAGCATCGAATGGTCTCCCTGATATCAGAGTCCCAATCAGAACTCCTATGGAACTTAAGAGGAAAAGCAAAGTGAAAGAGGCGGGTGGTTGGGGTGGAGGGAGGGAGAGGTGGGTACGGGAGGGACAAAAGGAGAGCGGGAAAGCCCTTGACAAGATGCCTGTGTGCACAAAATGCTCAACTCCATTGTAAACCTTAAATTGTGCACTTATACATATCAATAAAATGGGAAAAAAGGAAGAGACCAACAGGGGCATTATATACTAGCAAAAGGAACAATTCAACTGGAGTCGCTCACAATTATAAATATGTATGCACCGATATATTGACACTCTCAATTTCATAAAACAAAAACTGTCAGACAGGAAATGTCAAATAGACCCAAATGCAATCATAGTAGAGGGGCTTAATATGCCACTTTCACAAAAAGACAAAGCAACCAAATAAAAAATCGACAAATGTGTATCCAAGTTAAACCAGAACATGAACCAAATAGACTTAAAAGCTATTTAGAGAGTTCTAGTTTTCCACTGATGACCAAAACAATACAGCAGCACATAGAATTTTTCAAAAATAGACAATGTTCTTCCCATCTGAAATGTTTAAATAAATAAAAATAATTGAAATAATTTTCTGCATATTCCCAGATCATAACGGAAAGAAAGTAGAAACAAACAGCAAAAGAAACTACAGAAACTCCCAAAATAGACTTTATAATTTATATGGAACCAAAATAAAAACAGAATGCACAAAGTAACTCTAAGCTACAAAACAAAAACAGGATGTATCATAATTCCAGACACACAGTTATATCACAAAGCAACTGAGGGAAAAATGAAACATCGCAATGGCACAAAAATGGATAGAAAAATGAAATAGAATTGACAATAAATGCAGTGACAATCCAGAGAATCCTCAATCATGTGATCTTCAGCAAAGAGACAGAACGTGTTACAACTAACAATAGCAAAAATGTGGAAGACACAAAAATGGCCATCAATAGTCTAATGGGTAAGTAAATTGTGGTAGATGTACACAACGGAGTACTACCAGTGCATAGACAAAACCAGTAGTGAGGCTTTTGTAGGTAAACGGATACAACTTGAGACAATTATGCTCAGTGACATGGGTCAGATGCAGAAGGTTAAATATCACATGGTCTCTCTAATATGAAAAATTAGAATACAGTCATTTTATCTAATTGCATAGGGGGTAGTGGAAACTAGTGAGGAGGGAAAGGGTGTGGGAAGGACAAAAAGGGACAGGGGGAGGATTGGTAATTTTGATGCAACGTATATGTGCACAAAACACTGAATTTCAATGTAAACATTAGGTAGTGCAAGTATACATATCAATAAAATGGGAAAATATGCTGGAGAAAAGATAGCCAGTTTCAAAAATATTGTTGTAAAAACTGGTTATCCACCGGCAGAAAGATGAATCTAGACCCACCACTTTCACAATGTTTTGTTTATGTGGTATATTATACTAATTGATTTATGTATATTAACCATCATGGCATTCTTTGGACGAACCGAACTGGCCACAGTGTGTGGTCCATTCAATAATTTGTTGCATTCTGATTACAAATATCTTGGTAAAATATTTTGTATTTATATTCATCAAAGACATTGGCCTATTGTTTAGTTTCTTTCTCTCTCTCTTTCTTTCTTTCTTTCTTTCTTCCTTTCTTTCTTTCTGTTAAGTCTTTATCTGGTTTTGGAATCACGTTAATTCTAGCTTCCAGAAAGGTGTTTTGTAGTATTTTTTTCTCTTTCAATTTCATGGAAAAGTTTGACAAGCATCAGAATATGTATTCTCTGAAGTTATAATAAAATTTTAAGGTAAATCTATCAGGTCCTTGGCTTTTCTTCATTGGTAGAGATTTTATTACTGCCTCAATTTCATTCTTGCTTTTGGATCTACTCAGGGTTTTTATATTTCCTTGGCTTAATTGTATTATCTCACATATGTCTAGGAATTTATTTTTATAGGTTCTCAAATTTATTGGAATATAAGGTTTCAAAATGGTTTCTTATAGTCCTCTGTATTTCAGCAGCGTCTGTGCGATTTTACCTTTGTCACTTCTAGTTGTATTGATATGGATTTCTTCCTTTTAGTGAGTTTGGCTAAGGGATTGTCAGTCTTACATTTTCCAGAACCAAATCTTTGATTCATTGTTATATTTTTTGTATTTTATAAGTCTGTTTCATTAATTTGTGTTCTGACCTTTAAAATTTATTAACTTTTATTGCTTTTGAATTTAATTTCTTCTTGTTTCTGTAGGACCTGGAGTTGTATATTAGTTTATTTATTTTAAGTTGCTTTTTTTTAATGTGTGAATTTATAGCTACAAATTTCCCTCAGTATTACTTTGTGTCCAAAGCATTCTGTTATTCTGTGTCTTCATTATTTGACTCTTGAAAATTTAATATCTCCAGTGGTTCCTTCTGTGAATCATTGCTTGATCAAAATGTATTGTTTAATCTCCATGTATTTTAGCAACCAAACTGCTTAACATAAGGACAGCTCCTTATTCAGCACAACTATAAAAACCCAAAGGCATAGCACCCCTGTGGCAGTCCTCATTTCCGGGTCCCCATTTTGACAGCAGAAGCTTTACCCTCTTTCCTTTCCCTCTATCTTCTTTTCCCCTTCTGTAATTTTCTCGATAGTTTGATTTCTTCATAGCCTGCCTCCCATCTTCTGTGACTTACTCTTCAAGCCTGTGGAGATAAGAACTTGGCAAGGAGACCCAATGGAATTGGGGCCTGGCACTGCAACCACTAACAATATTGACACATAGTGACTTAAACTAAAACAGTAAAATGATGAAGAAACATATTCTATGCGAATAAAGTCTAGAAGTGACTAGCAGTAGCTAACGATACATCACACAAAGACTTGAGAATAAAAACTTTAAAAATACAAAAGATTCGTATATATGGATTCATAGACTGAAAAATCAATTCAATGAGAACTTCACAAATGTGTATAGATAGGTAGACAGATAAATACAAAGATAGAAATCAATTTACTCAGGTAAGCATTATTAGATTTAAGTGGAGAAATGTGATCCTATATAACAATAAGTATTTTAAATCACAGTTTGATCATTGGACAGATTATCTAGGTGTTAGTGGTTGGGGTGCCAGGCCCCAATTTTGAAGGGGCTTTTGAGCCAAGTTGTGTCTCCATAGACTTGAATAATAAGTCCTGGAAGATGGAAGGCGAGTTGTGAAGGGAACAATTTATTGGGAAAATTACAGAAGAATAAAAGAAGATAAAAGAGGGTAAAAGGTAAAATATTAAAACAGAAACAGCACAGCAATGCCACATTATGTATTAAACTCACTTTAAAAACACAGAGTATTTCATCCAACAATTATGAAAAACACATTTTCTTCTTTTTAACAGACCATATCTTAGAAAACCCAAATCTTCAAATTTTTCAAAAAAATATATGATTTCTGATCACAATGAAACACATTTAGAAATCAAAAGAAATTTAAGGAACAACACAAGTTCATTTAACATGTAATATGCTATTAAAGAAGATTGGATCAAATTTTTGTAGTTTCTTGAAACAAATAAAAAAATGCATTATAAAAATGTTTGAGATACAGAAAAAGGAGTACAAAGAGAAAAATTTACATCAATAAATGGCTGCATATAAAATGAGATCTGAGATAAACATCCTAATGGTGTGTCAAAAATACCAGAAAAGCAAGAGTGAACTTAACCAAAAATTACTGAATGAATATAAATTAGCAGATCAAAGCAGAAATTAACAGAGGCTGAACATATAAGCAAAGATCACTAAAAGATTTGGCTTTTTGAAAAGTTAAAACTGACAGACATTTGGTAAAAATAATAAGGATAGACAGAGGACAAAAAATAAAATTAAGGATGAAAAATTAGGCATAAACTGGTACTACAGTAGTGAAATCTAGAAAATGTGCTTAAACTCTGAACATATATAATTTACATAACTTACCATGAAGTTAAAAAACACAAGTAGTAAGTAGAGATAAAAGTAGTAATAAAATTTCCTGCCATGAAAATCCCATAATCAAATGCTTCACTAATTGCTTAATCAAGTTCTAAAGAGCTAACATCAATTCTTCTTCAAGTATTCCAAAGTTTTGAGAGGGAGAACACCATTCTATATTGACATCAAAAGTTGCCATACACACAACAACAACAAAATAAAAGCTATAGACTAGTGCCCTTAATGAATATTCATGAAAAATGGAAGATAAAACAATACATCAAATTGTTATTCAGCACTCAGCAGTAACTTGGGTTTATCTCAGAGATGCAAGAATGATTCCATAAAAGTAATTAAATGTAGTATATCATGTTGATAATTACAGAACAATATTTTAAACTTGTAGCTTATATTTTTTCCAGAAAGTGAAGAAATGCCCATCTCCATCTTTCTTTCAGAAAGAATGAAACAAAATTAGAGGTTTGGTGATGCGGATCTCCTCTAGGTGTCTAACAACTCAAAAAGGGGATCTAGGACTTGGGCGTCAGGTCTGGGGGTGGAGAAATGGAGGAAGAAGGATGGTGGGGATTGGGAATTTGATTCTTCCTTCATCCTCCCTTCAAGACTAGCTCGTAGAGATGCAAATATTCCCTTGTCCCTCACAATCCTGCCCATACAACTGCTGCAGAAGGAAATCCACGTTCCAGACAAACAACATTTTTCAGATCAAAGACTCCCCCTCCCTTCAGGGCCAAGACTGAAGACGCAAACATTGAGTAGCAACAGGGAAGTCCCACCCCTGATTGATGTAAACTTAAGTCTGTTAGCTAAGATAGGTACAGAAATTAGAGGAGATTCTTCAATTAATTTATTTCCAAGTGCAGTTTTTATAGGTGAGGCAGAGGTAATCAATGTAAAGAGTAATTCATTCAACCTCCTGGACACTGACAAAAAGATCAGGAATGAAACTAGGCTCTGAGAATCTGAAGAAATATTCTGTAGCCTCTGATGAATAGGTGGGCATTTTAATAACTTTTAAAAACTGTCCTTTAACTTTAGCATACCAACCTTTGCTTAATATTTTGTTGTCTCTTAAACATCCCCAATGTGTATATTGGTCTAGAACTACATGGCACAGAAGCGCACAAGTTGAGTCTAAGATCATGCTGTCGGAAGAAAAGGCTCCCATTGATGTGCAAAGTGAAAGGAAAGATAGCAGCTCCTCCAGCAAACAATAAATTTTTTAAAAAGGAAAACATCCAATTAAGTCCTGCGTGTGTCTCCAGGACATTGGTTCCGAGCTTGAACACAGGAGCCTGTTCTTTTTCGAGGCCATGACACTGGAATCCACTTACTATTGTGGCAAGAGGTTCATTCAGCGGTGCTCTGTGCAGCAGCCAGAGAGGTTGGTGGACCTGTGGTTTCAGAGAAGCATGAAAGGGCCCTCTAGGTGTGCTGCAGTCTCTCAGAAGGGAAGAGTTCATCAAAGCAACGAACCGAACGGCACAAGAAACACGTCTTCTTGGGCTGGTTTTGTTATTTTCACTGGCCTACCTGCCCTGATGAATTGCTGTCATTCATTTTTTGTTTTTTTCTGTTGAGTTTTGTCATTATGTCTAGTGCAAATGTAAAACACGCCTCTTCTACGTTTGTGCTGGATTCTGCACTTGTCTTCAAGAATTTAATCCCATAGTCAATCACCAACTTCTCCCCTCTTCCTCTTGATACTTATCTTTTGTCATTCATATCACATTCCTTACCCAGGATCATTCTTTGAAAGTCTGAAGAAGCATGTTCCTCAATGTTTCTTATGAAATTTTTACTGTTGTCAAAGGATTTTTCATTTATAAATATATACCTATACTTAATGTTGACACACACACAGAACTTAATAAGAGGAAAAATTGGAGATAAAAGGTTAATTTTATACCAGTACATTCACGGCTTGCAGTTACTGGACATTTAAAGCAAATTTAAGGTTTTATTTCTGGTGATATAAATCATTGTTCTGTAGTTCTGATTGCATAAATTTCTATTATATGTAACATGTATGACCCCTAAAAATAAGTATTTAGTATAATACATTCAACTATAGTTGTTTTAATATGCTATAATATTATTAAAATATTTTACTAAATTGTTACATTGTAGTTATTTGACTGACAAAGGAGATTGAAGAAAACAATGCTTAATTCATAAAATAGATAATACTTTTTGCACACCATATTAAGAGACTACAGTTTCTTTAGACACACAAAATTCTAAAGGTATAACTAAGATGTAGTAGTTGATCTTAAGTAAATGATGTACTTTAACTTCTCTATTGGCTAACCTGTCTTATTAGCTATTTTTCATCTCATTACTTATTCTATAAATTGTCAAATCCTAATCTTGTACAGGTGATGACAGCAAAATAGATGAAATAAAATTGATAATTTATTCTAAATAAACCAGGCCTAATAAGTCTTCTCTTTTTTTGGGGTGGGGGGAGCTAAGGGGAGTTAATATATTTTTTCTTCCCATTTTATTGATATGTATAAGTGCAAAATTTAAGGTTTACAATGAAGTTTAATAACTTTCCTTTTAAATCTCTGATATGGCCCTCAAATTATGACTGCAAAAAATAAATAAATAAAACACGGTTTCTTTTTAGATCAAGGACAACACTAACCTATGACATCAACAGGTGGTGTAAAGAACTAAGGGAGGAAAGAAAGGGCAAGCAACCGCTAGGCAAATATTGGGCAATCAGAAAACTTGGTTAGTAGATGTCGCGAGCACTCCGTAAGAGGAGACAGACGGGACAGAGGCAGCTGAATTTATCTTGGAAAGTTCTTTATTCACACAACAATCAATCCAGTTTGCAAATCAAACCATAATAAATCGATCAATTAATTAATTAAGCAGGAAAGCAAGCGTTGTTCTGCCTCATAATACTATTCTTGTCCTGGCTCCCTTAATGCCCACCATGCGATGTGTTCTTGACTACCAGCGACACAGTCGACCCGCGTATGAGCTTGTCCAGGGCTCACCAGTCTGTGGCTGGTTCAGGACCCGCCGATAGCTGCCCGGCTGAACAGTCACTCCTTCTCCAGGGGGTCTCGCTCTCCGGACATGAGGAGGTGTAGTCTCACACTTGGGAGGCGAGGAGGCTGGGGACGAGGAACAAGACGCGTATCCTGCGTTCCGAGTCTGTGACTCCTACCTCGACACTGAGCTTAGGACCAGGACGGTTCATATACTATTTTTATGCACGCAAGCTAAGGATAGTGATTGTATCGGGGTCCATACGCAGGTGGACAGGGGTTCTGGTTATCGATCATGGGGTTCTGGTTATCGATCGTACCAGGGCTTTGTCCGCAGGCTACAGTTAGCGATTTCGTCACACGGGGTCCACACGCAGGTGTCTCACAACTTATCAGTATCACACAGAGCTGTAGGCAGTTCCCAGCAATTTACTTTATTGCACTTCGTATGGGTTTGCTTTCTCTCTGTAGTCCTCATGCCCTTCATACCAATGCCTTCAAGTCCACTCTCCACATTCTACCTGTGCTCTGGACGTTTAGGAAATTTTCTCTCTGTGTCCTTGTTTTCAAAATAAAATTTCACTCTTTGCAACTTTTCTTCCTCATCTATCACTTCATTTTTTGACTTTGTTAGACACTAAGTGGCAAAGATGGTGAAATATGGCCTCGTGAGCTGGGCCTAGGTGGGAAGCAATGAGTACGAGTTTTAAAAATTGGTGTCAGTTGGCTGAGCTCAGCCAATTCTTTAATCTTGGGCTCCTTGCATGTTTTCTGGGCCTAAATCAAGAGGTCACACATTGTTATAATGTGGTAAAGGGTTTATTCAAAAGGTAGCTATGAAAAACATGAAAGATTTAAAATCTTCAAACCATCATCTTCCTCTATTTCATATGAGAAAAAGACTTTTATACCTCAGTACAGAAGTGATTGTTTTTTTCATCAGATTTTGCATTTACAACAGATTTCCATGATGTCACTTGTCAGACTAAAATGTATCTAATTCATGGAGTTCCTCTAATATGTTTATCTATCTCAGATTAGGGGCTTAAGTTTCCAATATAAAAGGAAGTTCATAGTCAATGCTGGGACCTTTCTGTTGTTATTCTAACATTTGCATCTCCATAACCTGGCCTTGAAAGGAGAAATTCTTTGATCTGTAACTGTCCTTTCTGCTTGTCTGGCACCTGATATTTCTCCCCCTTTTGATCAGTAACTGGACTGGACAGATTTCTTAGTTATGTAGGAAAGGAAAATCCTTTCATCTTAAAGGAAAGTAACCTTATTTCTCTATCTGACATTTACATTTTTATGCATCTTTTATTTTAGGTACGTATGAGATATTTGCATCTCCATGTCTCTGTTATTTAGGTAACTTCTTTTCCCTGGGGAGTGGAGATGGAGTATATATCTCTGTACTTTTTAGGAATTATAACCTCTCTTAAATTGTTTTCATGCCATTATCAATGGAATTTTAATAATTCTCTTTCACAAAAGTTGAACCAGATAAAACATCAAAAAAGAAATATCAGTGTTATAGTACACATGAAAGAAATAAAAATAAAAGATATAAGCAGTGTTTCAGAAAACAATAACAGAGCATAATTTCATCTTAACATGAAATAAGATATTTGTCAAAATAGACTATATGTAAGAACCTAAGGCATACCAAAAAGCTAAAATGAATCCCCACAAACTATTAGATAATAGCAAAATAAAATTAGAAATAACAGCAAAAGCACTACAGAAACCATGTAAACACATGCTTATTAAACAATACATTATTGAATCATAAAAGCATGACATATCAAAACATCTGAGAAAAATTTTAAAAAGAAATTTTATAGTTATAGCTGCACACATTAATGGAGTTAAGCAAATCCATATTACCTAATGACTCACCTCATGTCACTAGAGAAATATGAATGATCAAAATTCAAAAATAATAGGAGAAAAAGAATGTTAAAGATCAATGTGGAAATGTTATGCCCAGATCGCAAAAGTCCCAAAGACACCAGGAGATCAATCACGCATGCAAAGTGAAGGAGTCTTTATTCGGGCTTAAGCTCAGGCTCTCAGTATTCACCAACATAGTGGATCTGATGGGACAGCTCCGAACAATAGCTGAGCAGGGTTTTTATGGGGTAAGGGAAGAGGAGGTTACAGGGAGTATGACATAGGCACAGCACCGTTGCATAAAAACCAGTCACAATTACACAGCACCCATGGCAACAGCACTGACCATTCAGAATTTGTGGAGTGTCCATAGCATCTGCTGGGACCCAAGCATAACCTCTGAGAGTTTCTTTAAAAATGTCAAATCATAAGGTTAGCTCAATGGTCCCACATAGAGGTTTGGGCAAGCAGCAAGTGATTGATCAGTTTGTACACGGTAACTAACTATCTGTGGTCCCCAGACCTTAACTTACGTCACAAGAATGCTAGATATGTAGGTCCTAAACCACCGCTCAGGCTGCAGGAATGTTAGATATGCATGTTTTTAAACTTTTCTGATGGGCTGGTCTGAGAGTGGCCTGAAGACAAATTCAGCCTTGAGCAACGTGCAGTTTGGTTTTTCTTGTAACTGCCAACTCAGGCCTACTAGCTTTCAGGGAGAGTTTGAGGCCTGTCGTGGAGTCTATTTAGCTTGGGTCTTTCAGAAATCAAACAAACTGAGACTTCAAATAACAATGCAAGATATTAATGTATCAAACAATTGATTCATTTAAAGAATAGACAAGATTGATACATGACTAGTCCAACATTCCAAAAGGAGGAGAGAACAGTGTAATATGAATTCAATTAGAAATGAAAACGGTAAAATTATAATAAACACTGCAGAAATCCACATGACTATATGAAACTTTTTTTAAAAAACTCAGTCCAACAAATGGGAGAACTTAGAAAAAATGTGCATATTTCTGGATAGACACAAAGTACCAAAATTGAACCGTGAAGGTATAAAAACACTGAATATACCCATAACCAATAGTGAAAAAGAGGCACTAATACAAATGCTGTTATGTAGGTGCACAAAATGCTAAAACTTCATTGCAAACCTTAAATTTTGCACTTATACATACCAATAAAATGGGGGGAAATGCTGTTAACAGAATGGACAAGTTTCAATAAATTCAGCATAGAATTATAACAGAATTTCAGAATATAATAGAAAATGTAACACCAATGTATCATAAATGTATCTCAAAACTTTACACGCAATTAAAAGGGAAGAGACACTGCCAAGCTCAAACCTGGAAGCCGGTATTACCGAAATAGCAAAACCAGAGAAGGACTTAAGAAAAAAAAGAACTAGGGGCTGGAAGAATGGCTCAGCGGCTAAAGCACTTTTCTAACAAAGGCTACGTCGAGCAATAAGTACCCAAGTTTGATTCCCCAGCACCACATAAACCAGGCGTGGTGGTGCACGCCTGTAATTCCAGCACTTGGGAGGCTGGGGCAGGAGGATTGCCATTAGTCCAAGGCCAGTCTAGGCTCCACAGTGAGTTCAGGACCAGCCTGGGCTACAGAGTGAGATTCTGTCTCCAAACAAACAAAAAAAGAAAGAGAGCTACTTGCCAATTGTCAATGAACATAGACAAGTGGAACTTCAACAAGATACTTGAAAATAAAATGAGGAAGATAAGTTAGATTCTAGTAGGTAATCAGACTAGGTAGCAGGGCTGGGCCTGACATGTTCTGTAAGATAGGAGCACAGCAACTGAAAAGCCAGAAATATAGAGCAAAGGTCAGAGAAGGACAGGAAACCTTGGAATGTAGGGCAAAGGATGTGCAGGCTTGGGTGGGGCTATAATCACATCACGGTTGCAGACCTCTTCTACCAGACTTAGTGGCACCGCAGTTGCAAAGTCATATCTTAGGTCCTCGGATTTGATCTAAAGCCATTAAACTAGTTTTTACACTAATACCCACCAATCAGTAAAGGCCAAATAGATACAGAAAGATAAATATGCATATCTATAGAAAAACTGTAAAAGATCTCTAACTGCTAAGTAACTGGTGCTCGAATCCCACCTCAACCTATCGGTGGAGTTTCAACTGTTCTCTTCGTCTTTCCCTTATCCTTCTCCCAATAAAACCACTTTCTGCTTTCAAACTGTCTCTGTTTGGTGTTTACTCTTCAGTACCGGCAGAACGTGAAGCTGAGTTTGAGCTTTCCAGCATCAGCAGTACTGGTGTCTGCCCCTGGAGACACAATACACAGACGTAGCAGCCTTTTCTCCAAAACCCTGGCCATTAGCTTCATTCCTTCACATCTTCATTACCCAATTTCAACACCCAACCGCATTTTTCTGTACATCCTCATCACTTAATTCCAACCAGTCTTAGTCACTATACTGTATAAAACCTCCACTCGTGGAGAGAAATGGTCTCCTGTTCCCTCTTTGTTAGAGTCCCTCTCATGCTCCAATAAAAGCCTATTTCATGGTTGAGGTCATGTCTTAATATTTTCTTCTCCTTTCCTAACATTTATAATGCTGTGACTTGAATAATGAAAGAAGGGACTTTTCTCTTGAAACCCTGGAGCCAATTGGCAGTGGTGGTTTGTCCAAGGCTTATTCCAGAATCCTGAGACCTGTTGTCCCCCTCTCTTCTTGAGCCAAAGCATAGGGAGATGAGCTTGTTCCTTGCCCAAGAGCTTGAGGAAATGATGTCCACTCTCATTCATGTTAGTGACATATTTTCCCACTTAATGGCCAGAGTGCCTATGCTAAGAGAAGTTTCCCTTTGCGTCTTTCTCCTTTCTGATTCTGACATCTTTTCTTGCCTTTGCCAAAGATCTCCCATCAAGAGCATTTTGTCAGACCTCTTAATTCCATGCCGCTCCAGTCATCAACATTCTGCCTGAGATTGGTAAGATATTGGCCTGTTCCCAAGGCAACTTGGTAAACAGACCTACCATTCCCCCTTGTCCCTTGGAGGGTTAAAGAAGGAATTTCTCATCTTCCATTTTGGAGAAATCTGCTTGGGAAGAGAAGTTCCCAAATTCACTTCCCAGAAGCCTGTCTGACTCCTGAGAACTTGAGAGGGGGATGCTCTGTCCAACTCTCTTGAGTCTTTGACCACTTTTTCTCCTTGGTGCAATGTGCTCCCTAATTAAAAAAAAAAAAAAATTCCCCCAATTCCTCATTGATCTGTCTCCTCAAAAAGTCTTTCTCCCCTGAGTAATAAAAGAGATATGAAATCAAACAACTTACTCAGCTTTGTACTTTTTCTGGCTACAGTATGAATTGAATAATGATTCTCAATGGCCAAAACTTGACACTCTTGATTTGAACACTGCTCAAGATCTTATCACCTTTCATATAGAGAAATGGCAAATCTCAGAAGTCCCTTGTGCCCAAGATTTCTTGTTTCTCTGGTCCATCTCTTACTCTGTGGATCCTGTTCCTCCTTGAAAACTCATGCCTATATTGCCACTAAAACCCCAGTGCACCTCCTCCTATCTCACACTTTTCCTTTCCACTCAATTCTTCTTCTTCTCCTTCTCTCCCCAAACAACCCCACAAGCCTTCTGCAAAACGATTCTCTTTCCTTTCCTCCTACCTGTTCTCTAATCCTCATGGCTTTCCCCTTACTCCCTCTCAGAGAAATTGCAGACATGAAAGATATAATCTGAGTTCATGTTCCTTTCTGTATAGCTGCCATATCCCAAATTAAAGAGAAATTGGTCTCTTCTTCTAAAAACCCCAGAAAGTACACAAAGCAATTTCTTTATCTCAGTTACTATTCCTTGATATCTGTTACATATTTAACTATCCTAACCCCAAATGAAAGGGACAGAAATTGGCAAGTCACGATGTCGCACACCAATGAGTTACACCATCAACAATCCAATAGATATGAGGTGTTAGGCACTGCCCTACCCAAAATGGAACCCAGTAGACATATATCAATGCAGCCCAGATCATATGTGCTTCTGCTTAATTGCTGAAATGAAAGATAACAGCGATAAGCAGGTTAGCTTTGACAAATTGAGAAAAATAACACAACGCCCAGGTGCTGGAGGAATGGCTCAGCAGTTAAAGTTCTTGCCAAGCAAGTGCTAAGGCAAGTGCTAAGTACCCAAGTTCAATTCCCCAGCACCTCGTAAGCTGGGTATGGTGATGCACAGCTATAATGCCAGCACTCAAGAGTCTGAGGCAAGAGGATTGTCATGAGTTCACGGCCAGTCTAGGCTCCATAGTGAGTCTATGTCACTTACATACCGCAGGAAATAAGAGAAAAGAAAAACTATTCACTCAGTCTTATAAAACAAAAAGCCCAAAATGATGAAAGCACAGATCTTTGCCCGTAAAGTGTGTCCCTGGGACACAATAAGACTTTAAGAGAGCCCATTTTTACCACTCATTTTCAATAGAGTCCTCAACATTTTAGCCTGGGAGACCAGGAAAGGAAAATCACTAAGGGACATTTGTCTACTAAAGCACAAGTCAAACTACACTTGATTTCACATAACATGAATCATTACCTAGAAGACTTAAGGAACGTCAAAGAAAACTCTTAGAACTATCAAACTAATTCAGCAAAGTGGCAGGATATAGAATCAGTACATAAAAATTAATAGCATTCATATACACCAACAAAATTTCATTGAGAAAGAAACAAAAAACAACACTCACTATTGCTGCATAAAAACATTGAGAAATTCAACTAATTAAAAAAAGGTTAAAAGAGGTCTGTAATCAAATCTTAGTATCCTAGAGAAACAGAAAGGACATTAGAAAATGAAAAGACATGATATATTTTAGGATGGACAGAATAAATATGGCCAAAATGGCCAAACCACCGAAATGACATTTTTCTTTAATGCAATTCCAAACAAAATAGCAGCATCATTTTTATATAACAATAAAAATCCTAAAATACGTATATGAAACCAGAAGAGACTCAGGATATTGAAAACAATCCTACACAACTAGAGAGAAGCAGAAAACACCCCAATCTCAGATTTGAAATTATAATAAAAAACAATGTGATAACAATTGCTTGACACTAGGACAAAAACAGAAAGGTGAATCAATAAAATACAATTGATGATGCAGAAATGACTCCATGAACTTTCACCTAACTGACATTCAGAAAAGGGAACAAAAAATACACTAGAGAAACTATGACTGCTTAAGAGTTGGAGCTAAGAAAACTGGTCATCCACAAGAAGAATGAATACACACCAACAATTTCTTACTGCAGCTAAAATCAAGTAAAAATGAAACAAAGAACTAGATATTGAAACAAAAAGAGTAAAATCTTCTGGATGATTGTCTTAGTTATTTGTTACTGAAGCAAAATACTCAACATCCACAACTTAGGGAGGAAAGATGTATTAGGTCACAGTTACGGAAGGCCTCACCTAGTCCGTTCATAAGCAGTGGGCAATGGTGAAAACACATGGCAGAGACAAAAGAGCTACTCACTCACGGCAACACTTAAAAAAAGTAAAAAAGAGGAAGAGGAGTGAGTTGATTTCTGGAGACTAAGACAAGTGCAGAGTTCCAGGGAAGAAGCTGTAACAATGTTTCTTCTTTCTTCCTTCCTTTAATTACTTCAAACTGCCAGTTAGACCTCCACAGTCAGGACGAGTGCCCCTCCCTCACTTTTTGGACCATAAGTCAACAAAACAGACCTGAAATCTCTGCCTTGTGCTGTCCCCCCATCTCAACAAATTGACGCAATCTCTCCAAGTCAAATCTCAAGCATCTTCCCCAAGTCAAATCTCAAGCATCTTCCCCTTCCAGCCAAGCCCTACCTCTCAACAGAACAAGGTTTCATAATTAGCCAACTGCATCCAAATCCATGAGGCTTTTGGGCTAATTCTAGATCTACACCACAGCAATGCTAAAATAAGTACAACCCTCGTAGACACAGGCATAGAAAATAACTTTCTGAATATATCACCAAATGCACAAAAATAACACAGAGAGTTAACAAATGGGATTATATCAAACTACAAATACTCAAAGAAAGGAACCAGAGTCAACATACAACCTACAGAGAAAGAGAAAAAGTTTTCCAGCCATTCTTTTGAGAGGAGACTATTACTTAAAATATATAAAGAACTCAAAAATATTAGCTATTCCCCTCACATTAAAATGCCATTGAAATGAATACATACTTCTCCAAAGAAGTACATATAGCAAACAATTACATGAGAAAATGCTCAGCATCTTTGGCCATTGCAGAATGTTAATTAAAATAACCCTTAGATTATATTTTACTCCAGTAGAAATGGCTGTCATCAAGAATTTCAAAAAATGTGGCAACATGGCGGGAAAAAACACAACTATTCTGCTGGTAAAAATATAAACTAGCACAACCACTATAAATATCTATATACAAAATCTTCAAAGCGCTGAAAATACAAATTCAACTAGTATAGCTATACTTCCATTATGATTTGGATCCTAAATGTCCTCCAAATGCCCATGTATCTGAATGTTGTGTATTATGGACATGTGGTCAATACAGGTCTGTGGTGGATTTTAAATGGTAGATTACTGCACATGTGACCTGTAAGGATTGGATCTCTGGAACTTGACATGGAAAGATGCCTTAACCATTTCCTTCCTCCTTTACTTGGCTGTGTCTACCATACTATGAACAACTCATTTCCTGTACTTCCTTCTGCCATTTGCTTCCACCATTACTAGCTGCCCATGAATGGATCGAGACCCTTTGAAACTGAGTTAAATAAACCATTTTCCCTTAATTGTGGATATTAGGTATTCTGACACAGCAATAACAATGTAACAAAGACAATCCTTTTTGGATATCTTTCCAAAGAAGTTAAACACTTTATATTACAGTCACAAATGCTTACCCCTATTGAGTGGAGACAAAAAATCATGACAGATAAATTATGAAAATGGACTATATGCCCATCACTTGAAAAACAGGTGAAGAAAGTGCACTATATGCACAAAATAAAATAGTACTAAACAATAAAGAAAAATTATATCTATTTATAAGTCACATATGAATATCAGGATTTTTTTTCAAGCTCTGTGAAAAATGTTCTTGGCATTTTAATAGAAATTATATTGAATCTGTATATCAGTTGTGGTAAGACAGCGATTTTGACAATATTAATTCTGCCGATGCAGGAACAGAGGATGGCTTTTAATTTTCTGATTCCCTCTTTGAATTCTTTTTCCACCATAACACAGTTTTCATTGTAGAGGTCCTTCACTTCTTTGATTAGATTTATTCCTAGATTTTTTAATTTTTGAGGCACTATGGAGAATGGGATTATTCTTCTCAGCTCTTTCTCAAAGAGCTCATTGTTAGTGCAGGGGATTATTTTATTTTTATATTAATTCTTTATATTGCAACTTGGCTGAATTTGTTAATTAGTTCTAACAGTTTCATGGTGGATTTTTGGGGGTCTTCCATATAAGACTCATGATGTCATCTGCAACTAAGGATGGGTTAGGTTGTTTCTTTCCAATGTCTATTCCCTTTCTTTCACATTTCTCTTGTGTGATTGCTCTGGCTAGAGTTTCAAGTACTATAGGAGCGGTGAGAGTGGGCAGTCTTGTGTTCCTGATTTAAGGTGCTTTCTTTTTTTTCCAATTTAGTGAAATATTGGCAGTGCTTTGGGCATAAATAGCGTTGTTCTGTTTAAGGTAAAGCCTTTTTGTAACTATTTTCTCAGTTTTTATGATGAATAGATGTTGGATTTTCTCAAAAGCTTTTTCTGCATCTATTGAGGTAATTATGTCATTTTTCTCCTTGCTTTTATTTACATGGTTTATTACATAAATTATTTTACATATGTTGAATCATGTTTACATCGCAGGAATGAAGCCAACTTGATCCTGATGTATGATCTTTATAATGACTTACTGAATGTCACAGTGCTATTAAAATCCAAAGTTTATGGGTATATTTTTGTGACTTTGTAATTCTCTGTAACCCCACAGCAATGTTAATTTTCTATAACCAGGTTGTGATATTTAAGTGACTCTATTTGGTTGCTAAGACCCTGTGAACAAGCTGCCTTATGTTAAACTGCTTAAATTCTTAACTGCCTCATTTCTGCCCCTAATTTGTAACAAGTCCTCTAAGAACAATGATGTAAAATCACCCCACCTGTGCCCCACAAGCACCTATAAAAACCTTCTGCTAAGCTTGCTAGGGGTTGCTCTCTCAAGACTCACCTGGAGTTCAGGGACAGCCCACCTATAATAAAGAAACCTTATCTTGGTTCTTGCTTCAACTGACATTTGATGGCCCCTTAATTTTGGTCTATAACATTTAGAGGTCCCACTGAGATTCCTACTCTTTGGAGAAAAAAAAGTCCGGCCTGAGGCTAGAACAGACAGGGGACATTCCTCGCCCTGGCTTTCCTCCTTCTGTCCCAGTTACCAACAGGAAGCAAGGTAAGTGGTGCCGATTTGTCTTTGTTTCTGTTTCTGTCTAATTGGAACATCAGTGCTTGGACCTGGGTGCCAATCTGTTTGTCTCCAGCCAGACCTGCCTGTTTCTGGCCAGATGTGCTAGGTGGGAAGCTGGACTCAACATTGCTCCCTTAGCTGGTTTGCAGAGGAGACGTTCTGAAACACCTGGCCTGGGCGAAGGAAAGTCCAGGCAACAAGATAGCTTTGCTGTCATTCTGTCCAGACATTTCTTGCTTTCTGTCGCTGTGTGGCCTTTTGTTTAGCATTCATCATGGGTCAATCCCAGTCCTCTCTGTCATATGTCATAAACCCTCTTTGTCTCATATTCCTCTTGACTGTATGTTAGATAACTTTTCTGATTTCAGGAAAGAGGGGGAGATTATGGCTTGTGGGTCAAGGCTTCCCAACTGCAGACTTTGTGCGAGTTAGAATGGCCAATAATTCCGGAGATCTGCGGGCCACTAGAGGGCTCCTTGCTGATGCCATCTGCAGCAATTGTAATGACCATCATCCACATCATCACCTGGTTTGATCTCATAGAAGGTCCCCCTAACTGGCTATTTAAATGCCAGAAGGGGAAGAAAATATTCCTCGAACTCCAACCTCCAAGTCTATACCCTGTAGCACTCTGACTGCAGAATCCAAACACTTTCTTCCCATTTTTTGTCCTCGAAGAAACTTTACCCAGTCCCTCAAGACCTTAATGGTGATCAGGGACACTCCTGATCCACCTGTGCACGTTAGCCCACCAGGGGAGCACCTGTGGAGTTTCCCCCAGAGCCACCTGGTCCAAAACCCTTAGTGAGCCCTCCCCACACTAGGTCAGGAATTCCATATGATGGCTGGCCCGCCTTCGTGTTACTCCCACCGACACCCAGCCCTGCTCCGGTTCTCCCACTTCACTAGGTGGCACCTCCCCCAGAGGAAGGTCCAGCGTGTCCTGTCTTGCTCTGTACTCCTTTCTGTACTACTGACCTGTACAACTGGAGGAGTCAGAAACCCCTTTCTCTGAAAATCCGCAGGGGCTCATTGAACTTCTTAGCTCAATTTTCACTACTCACCTGCCCACTTGGGAAGATCGTCATCAGCTTTTACAGGTTCTATTAACCTCATAGTGTTGGATTTCTTTGTAGAGGTCCATTATTTCCTTAGTTAGATTTACTCCTAGGTATTTAGTTTTTTGAGGAGCTATTGAGGATGGGATTACTCACCTCAGCTTCTTATAAATGAGTTCATTGTGTATAGGAATGTTACTGATTTTTTTAAAATAACATTGTGTCCTGTAAATTGACTAAATTTGTTAATTAGTTCTAAGAATTTCATGGTGGGGTTTTTGGGATCTTCTACATAGACAATCATGTCATCTGCAAATAGGATAGTTTGACTTTTTTCTTTCCAGTATGTATTCTCTTTATTTAGCCTCTCTCTCTCTCTCTCTCTCTCTCTCTCTCTCTCTCTCTCTCTCTCTCTTTCTCTCTCTTTCTCTTCCCACCTCTCTTCTCTCTCTTTCTATTCTAATTTGTTCTAATTGCACTGGTCAGGATTCTGAGAACAATGTTGACAATGTATGGTAAAAGTGGACAGCCTTGTGTGTTCCTGATTTAAGAGGAAATACTTAATCAGTTCTTCCCCATTTATTATGATACCTGCAGTAGGTCTGGCATATATGACTTCTACCAGTTTGAGATACGTTCCTTCTATACCTATTTTCCTCAGAGATTTTATCATGAATGGATGTAGGACTTTGTCAATAGCCTTTATTGCAGCTGTTGAGAAGATCATGTGATTTTTTTCTTGTTCTTATTAATGTGGTGTATTGCATTAATTGATGTACATATGTTGAATCATTCTCGAAACCCAGGAATGAAGCCAGCTTTGTCCTGATGTGTGATCTTTCTAACAATTTCCTGGACTCTATTTGCCAGCATTTCATTGAGAATTTTTGTATGCATGTTCATTAATGAGATTGGTCTATAGTTTTCTTTACTGGTTAAGTCTTTGTGTGGTTTTGGTATCAGGGTAATAGTTTTCTAAAACAAGTTTGCCAATGTTCTTTATTTTTCGATTTTTTGAAACAATTTGAGAGTCATTGGTACTACCTGTTTTATGAAGCACTGGAAGAATTCTGATGAGAATCCACTCAGTCCTGGACTTCTTTTTTAGAGACGTTATTACGGCCTTAATTTCCATGGTTTGTGTGTGTGTGTGCTCGCACATTTGTGTCTATTCAGGGTTTGTAATCTCTTCATGATTCAAAATTGATGTTTTGCATGTGTCTAGAAATTTGTCCATTTCTTCCAAATTCTCCAATTTTATGTAGTGTATGTTTTCAAAGTAGATCTTTATAAATCTACACATTTCATCAGTGTCCATTGTGATTTAACTCTTTCCATTTCTAATTGGATTGACATTCTCTTTTCTTTTTTTTTTGTTAGTTTAGCTGTACATTTCATCAATCTTATTTTTTCTTTCAAAGAACCAACACTTTGACTCACGTGTGAGTGACTCCCACAATGGTGGACATGGCCTTCATGTGCAGCGACAGTCCACAATGACGTCACCTGGTGCCTGGTGCCTGGTGGTAGCCACATTTGCAGTACCTGGCAGCTAAGGCCTTTAATCCTGGGGTTATGATATAATAACCTCCAAAATTGAGTTCTTTCTTAGATATTTTTGTAGTGTTCTTGCTGCTACACCACAATCTTGACTGGAGGTCTACATGTATTTATCATAACATTTTGTGTCTGCTTTCCCTCTCTCCATATATATGAATGCATTAAAATGTGCAAATATCAGAATTATTTTGGCTATAGCAACTATATAGATATATTAAAAGAAATTAGATAAAATATAGATTTTAAAACTATTTAACCTATAGTCAAATATCTCATTTATAGACAAATCGAGGTCCATTTCTATAAGGTTCATTATTAACAGAACATGCTTGATTTTAAGAATGAATTGAATAAAAAATCTATATTAAGAAATTAAATCCAACTGAAAATAGGTTTGAATATTACAAAATCAGTATACAATGGCACACATTTCAGTTTCAAGAGCTTTCTGAGCAATAACCTGTTATTTCATATGAACGCTTCATTAGGTGGTATATTGAGTTCACATGGAGATGGAAAATTTATTCTTGGAATTGGGGTCTAAGTCTAAGGAGAGACTTTTAATAGTAGACTGATTTTTTTCATTTTGCCTTCATTAATAATGGTTTGGCTACTTGTATGAAAGGTAAAACAAGCTTCCAGGAAGGGACAGGAACTAAATAATATTAAACTGGAGTATTTTAATGAAATTACTAGGACATTTTTGTTATTTGTACTATTTTATTTTAACCTAAGGCTTACATTGTATGTTAGTGTAAGTTATTATTTGCTTTTAATAATACTTTTCAAATACTAAGATTAAAATTGACATAAGCATGTTTTTGATTGATATGCATGTGTGTATATTAATGTACTGCAGTATTTCAATACAAGCACACATATTAAACTTTAAAGCTGTGCAAAAAAGAATAATTTTTGAAAATGATATGACATTGATAACCAGTAATGTGGAAAGGTGATGTGATAATGGAGACTTTTATATCATATTTTATTTTATTTTACTCTTAATTTACACTTACAAACTTATTGGAAAAGTAAGATGTTTGTGTACATACATGTATTGCACAAAAATAAATAATGATGGTAATTATATCCATCACATCAAACTTTTATTACTTCTTTGTGGTGAAATGTTCACATTCTCCTTGCTATTTAAAATATATAGTGCAATATTAGGGCCACTCTCCTGTACAGTGGTCCACTGTAATTTCTTCTCTCTCAGTATCCTTATATCCATTGACCACTCTCTCTCTCTCCTCTGTCCCATGCCCTTAGTAACCTCTACTAAATCTTTTGAGATCAAATGTCTTAGAATTCAGTTATTAGTGAATTATGAAGTGTTGTGTTTTTATTTTTAATTTATTTCACTTAATATCCTCCAGCATCATCTATGATTGTAAAAATGGAATTAGTTTATCTTTTTATAATTTAATGTGTTTGGTTTTGTATATATTCTATATTACAATTATTTATTAATTTATTGGTAGACATAAGCTTATTCCATATTTTGCCTATTATCAATAGCAATGAAATACACACGAGAATGTACGCATTTCTTTGATGTAGAGGTGTTATTTTGGATATATTTTCAATAATGATATTGATGAATTATATGGTTGGTTTATTTTCAATTTTATGAAGAGCACCCATACTATTTTTATAATAGTGACATTCATTTACATCCCTATCAACAGTGGTCAACCTCATTGGAAATTTTAATATTTTCTCTTGATAATATTAGCAATTTTAACTGGTGTGATGGAATACCTCCTTGTGATTTGGATTAAGGTTTCTTGATGAGTAAAAGTATTAGGCCATGTATTCTATGCTTGTTAGGCAATTTTAAAGCCATGTTTTGGGGAAATGTCTATTGAACTTTCTCACATTGGTGCTGTTCATTATTTCCTTAGCTGTGGAGATGTTTAATCTTATGATTTTTTTTTTTTTGAGATGGGTCTCACTCAGTAATCCAGCCTGGTCCTGAATTCACTCTGGAGCCCAGGCTGGTCTCGGACTCACAGCAATCCTCCTGTCTCAGCCTCCCAAGTGCTGGGATTACAGGCTTGTGCCACCATGCCCAGCTTATATGTAGTGTTATGATTTTACCCATTATCATTATTATTATTATTTGGTATTGAGTTTTTAAGTTTTATATATATGAGTTATTAACCCCTTATCAAAAAAGTAATTTGCAAATATGTTCTTCCGTTTTTACGTTGATTCTTCACTCTGTTGATTGTTTTCTTTGCTGTACAGAAACGTTTTTGTTCAATGTGAGTCAGCTCATGTATTACTGCTGTTGTTCATAAAAAGTCTTGGGCATGTTCGATATCAACAAACATTTCTTCTATATTTCCAATCATTTTGTAGTTTTGTTTTCTTCACTTAAGTATATGCAAACAACAGTGTTCTTCGTCTTGGGGAAAAAATAAAATATTTGAAAAATATTAGAAAATAAACTTTATTTACAATGTTATATGAGTACTTTCACAGCCTTATCACGAGATTAGAAATAATCATAAACATGACAGAGTTATCATTCCAATTTAAAATTAATATTGACATAGCATCTCTACTCAAATGTTATGTGTAATATCCTGAAAAGTGACATATGATTGATATCATATCATCTTTTATTAACATGAAATTAATTTTATTTATTAAAAATATCTAGTGTGATATTTTAATACATACATGTGACCAATACAGCTTCCTTGTATCCACAGATCCCCAACACTAGCAGCCATAAGTATTCTGTATTTAGATTAACATTTTCTTTTTAATTTTTACTTACAGAAAAAAGATAGAGTACTTTTTGTTCTGACTCACTTCATTTAATATAATTTCTTACAGTTTATTTATTTTACCTCAAATGGCACAATTTCATTGTTCTTCAGAGATGAATTAAAGTTTAGTATTTTTGTTTTTTGTTGTTTTATTTTCATGTCTTGATAGACATCTAGTTGATTGTGCATCTTAGTTACAGTGAATAGCTTCACTATATCTATCTATCTATCTATATATATATATGGCTTTATAGATATTTCTTTGGTAACATTTTATTTCTTTTAGGTATATAAACCAAGATAAAAGATAACTGGATCATATGGTAGAAGTTATTTTTGGTTTTGGTGGGAAAACCAAACTCCCATAGTAGCAATAGTTATAACAGTTTCAGTTTCTATTTGGTTTTGCCGGCACTTACAATTTTTGATAATTATAATTCTAGCTGGGATGAGATGGTACAATTATTGTAATATTATTTGTATTTTCGGATGGTAAATAATATTGAACAAAGATATATCATTATGTATCTATGTACAATATACATATAAAATATATAAAAACACAAATGTCATATTTTTTCTTTTGTCATACTGGGAATCAAAACCAGGACCCTCGCAACAAGTTATATTTCCAGCTTCTTTTTATTTTCTATTTTATTATGTAGTCTTGTCAAATTAAAAAATTGCAAAGACTGGGTTTGAACTTGAAATTCGCTTGCCTCGGTTTCTCAGAATTCTGAAAATACAGGGGGAATCACCACAACTGATTTTATTTCTTCTTTTGAAATGTGACAACTCGGAGTTTGGCTATTTTTAATTGAATTGCTTGCTTTTGTTTTTAAGGTTGTTTTTTAATCCATTGTACAGTTTGGATATTGATACTGTGGGGTATAGTTGGCCATTTGAGTCATACTTTTAATTTGCATCATACAATTGGAATCCTACTTTTTTATATTTTTATTTTTTATTTGCTACACAAAAGACATTTAGCTAGATGTAATCCATTTGTTATTTGTGCTTTTGTTTTCTGTGTTTTGGGAATATTATTTTAAAAATCATTGCTTATACCTATATATGAAGGCATTTATTTTCTCATAGTAGTTTCTTATTTTTAAGATTTACATTTAAATATGTGAAGCATAGAGGACCGTTTTGGTACAATGAGAGAGGACATGTTTTAATATACTGCAAATAAATATTCAGTCTTCATAGCAACACTTACTGAGGAGGCTATCTTTTTCGTCACATGTGTTTTTAGTATCGTTGCCGAATCAGGTTGCTAGGGGATGATTGTTTTGTTTCTGGGCTCTTCATTCTGCTTCATTGGTCTATGTGTTTACATTCACATTGTTATTATCTTGTTCTAGTGAAAATGTGCCGCTGGTATGTCCGAAAGCCATCAGCTGTGATGGTTTGTCCTTTTTTGTTTTTCTTTTCATAATTATCATTTTTATTAATACATGCTTATGACACATAATACTTTTATTTAAATTGAGGAATTTGTTCATTGCTGTGCATACCAATCGTGACTTAGTCATTTTTACTACCATAACTACTCCCTTCCCTACTATTTCTCCCATCCTTAATCTCCTCCTTGCCTCACAACAACTGCCACCTTGTTTGTTATTGTCACTCTATTTTTCTCTTTCTGTTATTTATATTTTTAGCTTCTTACTAAAAAAATACCTGCAATATTTAACCTTTTTTATCTATATATTTTTCTTAGCATTATGGACTCAAGTTGCATCAATTTGTCTCTAAATGATTCAAGTTTATCCTTTTAATGGAGAACAGTAGTGCAATGTATATGTATATGTATATATATAGTATATTTCATATTACACACACAGACATATATATGTATAATATTTTCCTTATCCTTTTACCTGTTAAAGGGCATAGAGGCTTCTTCCAGATTCAATGCTTAAGACTCGTGCGGTGTATTTATGTATTACTGAAATATGATGTTTATGACTCTTGGAAACATAACCAAAAAAGATAATGGTGGGTAAAGTTACATGACTGTTTTTAGTTTTTTGAGCAATCTCTATGTTGATTTCCACAGTAGTTGTCCTACTTTACAGCTCCACCAACAATGCAGATGAATTTCTTTGTACACACAATCTTTCCACCACTTTTTTCTTGTTGATTGCCATTATTTTAAATATTTATTTATTTATTTATAATGCAAGCAACAATGTATTGAACTGAACAAATGAGAAAAGGAAAACTCTTGGCAGAGAAGCCAAGAAGAAACCCCAGCATGTTTCCATTACAGATCGAAAAAGAAGCAAACAAAACAAAACAAACAACCAAAACAACAACAAACACCAAGAAAAGCTTTTGGCCACGAAGCTGGGAGGAAATCCAAGGTGATCTCCATTAGAGAAAGAAAAGAAAATGAAACAAAGAAAAGCTCCTCACTGAGTTGCCAAGAGGGGGTTCCTGGCAGATATCTTATCAGCAGGGGTCTAAAGTCTCTCTCTCTATAGATTCCAAATAAAGGGGGCTGGAGCTAAGAGATGGCTCTCAATGACAGAAACTGGAACAAGAGAAAAAAAACCCGCATTTCCTCATGATGGAGGAAATGCCTCTGCTTTAATAACTGAAATGTATTGACTAGGTGGTATCAACAAAACTTAAAAAGAACCTCAATTTGAAAAGAACCCCCTTGGTGGGGGGGATTCCCCAGATACCCTGTTCTGCAAATTTTCTTACCTAGACTCTTGCTTGTCATTTCCCCTTCTGAAAGGGCCACCCTACTGCTACAGGGCATTAGGGTGATGACCTCTCTGACGATTGCTGCTGTACAAGGGCATAGGAGAGATGGTGGGATTCTCTTCAGAAGGAGATCTACCTGCTACCCCTGGCAGGGCTGAAAGGGTTGTTGATGGCCACGTGTCCCACGGTAGAAGGAAATTCTTATGTGAGATCCCATTTCTAATATAATATTATCTGCCATTTTTGCTGGATTAAAATTGAATCTCAGTACTGCTTTGATTTGCATTTATCTAATCGTCCAAGATACTGCCAAGTTTTTGTACTTTTTGGTCATTTGTACATTTTTGAGAATTTCTTATTGATGTGCTTTATTTTTATGTATTTTCAGGTCTTTTTTGTTGTTGTTCTTTATATGCTCTATATCACGGTCTTGAGGAGTGGCTGGCAACGTTTTTCCAGCTCCCTAGATTGTCTTTTCACTCTGTTTTTTTGTTTCTTTCATTCAGAAGTTTCTTAATCTGATATAAACCCATTGCTTCATATTATTTCCTGTGCAATTAGGGTTCTGTTTTGAAAATCATTGTCTAGCCCTGTATTATTTCACTATTTTACCTATTTTATCTCTATCAGCTTCAGTATTTCTACTTCAATATCTTCAATCTTTGGTCCATTTTTATTTGACTTTAAAGCAGTCAAAACATTTTTGATTTTGGGTATGGATAACTAGTTTTCCAACACCATTTTGATTTTGAAAAGATTATCTTTACTTCAGTGATGTTTTGGGAGACTCTGTCAAAGATCAGATGTCTAAAGGTGCCTTGTGTTGTTTCTGCGTTCTCAAATATGCTTCGTTTATCCACTCATCTGTTTTTGTGCCAGTTCCACACAGTTTTTATCACTTTTACTTTGTAATAAAGTTTAAAAGAGGATTGTGATGCTACAGTTTCCTCTTGTTATATCGCTTTTATTTATTTTTGGTTATTTGTAGGTCTCTTGTAGTTTTATGTACATTTTTGGGTTGTTTTGTTTTTCTATAAATAACGCTGTTAGTATTTTTATTGAAATTATTTTGAAACTAGATATCATTTTTGGTACTAAAGCCATTATGACAAACTGTGTCTGCCTGTCCTAAAATGGAAAATCTCTTTTGATTTTCAAAGGTCCTCTTCAGTCTCATTTTTAAGGTATTGCAGTTTTGGTTAATACTTCAGTTTCTTGCTCAGGTTAATTTCTAGTTATCATATATGTTATATTATGCATATATAATATATGTTATATATATTAATATGAATGGTACTATTTTCCTGATTTCTTCTAAATGACTTCTTTGTTAGCGTACAAGGTTACTATTAACTTGTATGTACTCATTTTGTATCTTACCACTTTTCATGAGTTTATTGTTTAGTTCTACAAGTCTTCACTGAAGTTATTTTGAGTCTTATATATAATATATTATACCATTTGTAAATAGGGATAGTTTTCCGTTTTTGTTTTTGTTTTTTCTACAAGTAACCTTTCTTTCTCTTACCCCAATGCCTTGGCTAAAGTTTTGAATTCTATTGAATTAGAGGAGTGAAATTCTCGTTTCTGATTTTGCACAAGATTTTTTTTCTAGTTTTTCCTCTATTTAGTATGATGTTGGCAGTAAGTTTGGCATAAATGTCTTTTATCTCATTTTCATTAGTGTGATATAGGACACACAATGTTTACATAAAGCTGGAATATTTTGTGCACATATATATTGTGTCAAGGCATATTTCACACACACACACACACACACACACACACACACACACACACACACACACATATATATATATTCCTTCTTCTTTGGCCCCTTTTTGGCCCTTTTACACCCTTCCTCATGCCCCGATTCCCACTATCACACCCAAGTGGTTCTATAAAATTTTCTTTTGGGGAATTTCTCATATTAGAGAAATCACGTGATGTTTAACCTTCTGAGTCTGACTCACTTCACTGAGTATGCTAGTCTCAGGTTGCATCCATTTACCTGCAAAAGCCTCCACTCTATAGGTCTATGTAGAACAGTAATATTCCATTGAGCATATATACCATATTTTGTTGGTATTCATTGGTCTGTTGATGGATATTTCAGAGGCTTCCACAATTTAGCTTTTGTTAGCTGTGTTGCTGTAAACATGGGTGTCTCTGTTACACATTGCTTTTAAATCACTTTTGGAAAGATACCCAGAAAAGGTATCACTGAATGTCATAAATGTGTTTCCTTGGTTTAAGGTAACATACTTCTATAAATGCTGTCATCAGAGTTCTGTTTTGTTTTATCATCAACAAATATTAGATTTTTTTCGAAGTCTTTTCCTACATCTATTCAGATGATTGTATGATTTTTTGTTTTTCTTCTGTTTTGCGAAGTGTTATATTTATGGGCTAATGTATGTTGAACCCTCTTTGCATCTTTGAAGTGGTGAAAAATTGATCACAATATGTGATATTTTTAATGAAACTTTGCATTCTGTTTGTAAGTATCTGAGGGTTTTACACCTACGTGTCTTAATGATATTACTCATTGTTTTCATTTGTTTTGTTCAGCTTTGGTTCTGAATAATGACTTTGGCAGTGTCTCTTCCTTTTTAATTTCATGAAAAGCATGATGAGCATTGGCCGTTGCTTTTCCCTGCAGTTCTTGTGCCATTCTGTGCTAAACCTGCTGGGACCTGGACTTTTCTCTTTTGGTAAGTTTTTAATCACCATCCCTATTTCAGAATTTATTATTGTTTCATTCAGGGTTACTATATCTTCTTATTTCAATTTGGTAATTCACATATGTCTAGGATTCTATCCACTCTTTATGCTCTTAGGTTATTATAAGTTTTCAAGCTACTTTCTTTTTCTTTTGGATTTCAGTAGTGTCCACTGTGATTTCATCCTTTTATTTCTGATGCATGAATATAAGATTCTTTCATTCTTTTGGAAAGTTTAGCTAGAGGCATACTGATTTTTTTGAAAAAGAAGCTGTTTTTTTATACATTCATATTTCATATTATTTTTTAGTAACAATTTCGTGAATTCTTGTTCTGATCTTTATAATTTCTTCACATATAGATTTGGGTGGCTCATGTTTCTCCAAGACCCTGATGTTGCTTATTTGAGTTTCCTCTATTCTTTTAAAGTGCACAATGATAGCAGTAAAATTCTCCCTAAGAACTACCTTCATAAGCTTTGGCAGGTTGGTGCTTTCATTGCCACTTGAGTCTGAGAACTTTCAAATTTATTTTCTGATTTCTTCTACTACCCTTCCATTATTCAGTAATGTATCATTTAATCTCTCGTTATTGGCCAAATTTCTATATCTCCTTTTGTATTTGATTTTATTTCACTTTACTATGATATGATAGTTTACTGGGATTATTCTAATTTTGTGTATTTATTTGACCATAGTGGCCAAAAGCAATCTACACTGGAAATCAACATGTAGATCAACACCAGAGCTCTCCCATTTCAAGAAGCTGTATCATCTTCCTTTTCATTCTTTTTATTTAATTTGAGCTACAGTCTATATGTTGAATTGACACACATTGGGTGGGTCTTTTTTCCTTGGTTTCCTGGCCCATCCATCATTCACTCACACCCCAAGCTCCACCCTTGGATTAGTTGGATGTTTTCTAATCCGTTCAGGTTGACGTAATACTTTCAGTGGTTGGTCAATTTGACAATTAGACATGCCTCCTTAAGCCATATTCATCTCCAAATACAATAGCCAAATTTCTAATTATGCCTAACAGAGCCCAACAAATAGAAACACACGAAATTCCTTCTCAGAGTATAAAGCAGGCTTCCTCCTTGGGAGATGCTTATACTTCATTTGACATTGTATTATAAATGTTATGTAAATTTATACTTAAATATTATTATAATGTAAATTTAACAAGTTTCAATATTGAGGCAATCAGTATTGTGTTATTTCTTTAATTGGTCATGTGGTCGGTGATTGTAGCTGGTATTTATAACTACCTTCTTCTACTCACTCTGTACTTTCTTGGCTCCTCAGAAAGTTTTGACTTTTTACTTGTTTGATTCAGTTAAATAAGACAACACAAGATTTGAATCACCATGAAAATCATAAAATAAATTCAAACAAAAAGTCAGGAAATAAAAATTTCACTTGAAAGCAGTGGCACCTGCTTTGAGGATAGTGGAAACCCATGCTGTGTACATGTTAAATCCTGGCCCACTTTGCTAACTGACAGTCCATGTGGCTGGGAGCTGCATTCTATGAATCTCAGTGTTTGTGCTCTGAGCCATTGCTAACCTTACCAAAAATTTTGCAGTCTGTGGGCTCTGCCCATACACTCTGGGACATGGAAAATTACCAAGCCAAACTCTATTCCCGAGCACGTTGGTACAGGAGAGAAGCATCGAGATCTCTGAGTTCTGTGTTTGAAGTAAGCAGTGAAGAGGGCCAAGGATTCCACTGGACTTAATCCTAGCACATTCATGTCAGTCACCTGAGAAAATCACGTGACCAGCCTGGCTTTTTTCCGTTGGGCAAGACCACTACATCCCATATAATCTCAGCTTACCCCTGCTTAAACATCTAAGGAAGTCTGTGACTAGCCTTTCCCCTCTCTGTGATTTTTCTATGGCATCTTCTACCAAGTCACTGTTGTAGTGACCACAGAAACCGAGAAATTTTGTAACTCCTGATTCCTAGACCAGCTCAGTTCCTAACAATGAACTCTTTCTCAAAATAGCTCTCAATTTCGTCACTCACAAGTATGCCAAGTGCTACAGTGGACTTCTTCTAAAACAGTATGCAGAAATGTCAGAGAAATCATATTCAGAGTAAAACCTTGCAATACGTTTGGAGCTTGCAAGATTGATAATCATTTCAAGAGGCCAGTGCTGTTGCCTGATTATCACATGGGGGTTGATGAGTTACTTATCTGACCTTGTGTTTGAGGACACACGTTCAGATTCCTGGAAGCTTGGGTTAGCATTCCAAAACGCGTTGCTCTGTTTTTCTACTTTGTCTTCAGTTTCTATAGTTTTTTTTTTCTTTTTTTCAATGAGGTCCATCTCTTCTATTGAGCTCCTCCTGATTCCTAGAACTCTGCCTTTCTTTCTCTTTGTTAAATTGTCACTTTCAGGTGATTCTAATCTAAGTTGTGTAGTGGCTGCATTTTGTGTTGGCTTTTACTTCCCATCTCTTGCTCCACCTAGAGTTTTGCTTGTAAATTATTTTGACTTTCATAGGGCAATTTCTAAGCATTTGATTTTTGAAGCTATTAGATATGGAAATGTTTTTATTATTTCTTAATTAGTAAGTTCATTTTTGGTATAGAGAAAAGCTGGAGGGCGTGGGAGGGCTGAAAATGGGAAGTGGAAAGAACTGTAATGTGCACAAAACACTCAAGCTCAATGTAACCATTTTAGATGACATATATCATGGAAAAATCAAATCCTAAGTCTCTATTGTGAGAAAGTTCAACAAATAGTTTTAATTTTTGTCTATTGATCTTAAATTCTGCCATTTTGATTTTGTTCTAAGGATCTTCCTTGGAATTTTTTGATATTCTAAATAAACTAATATGCAATCTGTGAGAAAGCATAATTTGACTTCTTTCTATTCCTTGCATATGGTTTCTATTGCCTTCCTTCATTGGATTGCTCTAGCTAACTTTCTGAGGACAATAAGAGATGTAGTAGCAGTAGACTAACTTGCTTTGTTCTAGTTTTAGAATGCAGGCTCACTTTTCCCCATTTGCAATGATTTTTCAGGGAGTTTTTAAATAAGGCATTTTAAATGAGGCATTTCTAGGTATATCTGTTTATTATATATAGGTGTTGGATTTTGTCAAGACATTTTAATGTACACTAAATAAATTTTCTCGCTGTGATCTCTTTGGCTATGCTTTCTATAAGTGAGGAGAATCTGTAGTTGTTGACCAGGTCCCTCTTTGTGTTCCTTACCTGGAAATCAGAAGAAGAGCTTTGTACTCACAGCTATTTCTAATAATTCTTGAATATTGTGCTTATTGGTAGAAACTGAAGCATGTGTAGCTTCCACCACCAGCATGTTACTTTGGTTTTGTTTATTATGTGCATCTCAGTATCACAGGGAAAACAGTTACTGCCTTTTTTCTATCACTTGATGGGACATAAAGAAATGTTCAGTGGCTACAGTCATTTGCACCAAAGATAGATAATGTAAGTCCAAGTTCACTGACAGTTTGGACTGCATTTCTGCTAGGTGTTAAATTCTGTGTGTTGTTTACTGGGTCTTTTTTTTTAAACTTTCCCCACTAACCCAATCTTTTGCCACATGAGTTACAAGAACCCATATTTTTTCCCCTATTTTGCCCCTTAAAGCCTATTTACTTTTTCTCAAGTCAGAGTGTTCACGATTAGATTTCAGCACCATTTGTTTTGTCTATGCTACTGAAATGTGTGAGTTCTGGGCGTTTCTAATCTGACACCTTGAGATCTCTCCTAAGCTATGATTATGAGCAAAAAAAAATTTCTGATTTTTAAGTGTTATTATTTTACTTTTATCATCGCTTCAAATTGCAGAAAAAATGATTCCTCACTCAAAATATATTTTACTTTTTAAATATGTTCTATTTTGAAATATTAACTGTTATAACAAAATTTATATATACTCATTTATAGGTATATGGTAAATTATGATGTTTTGAAATATGTACACTTTGTAAGATAGTACATTTAAATAATTAACACTTGCAATACTTCAAATAACTATCCGTTTGCGGTATAAATATGTAATATCTAGACAGCAATTTCTGATACTAATATATATTTTTAATGATTGTAGCAGGCATACTATATGATAGATCTTTTGAAGTTTATCTCTTTAACTTAAATTTTGCATGATGGAAACATAACCCCTAAAACCTTCGAAACCCTGAAAATCACCATTCTCTCATTTTCTTGATATTTTTTTCATTTTCTGTATATCTGTGAGATCCTATAAATTTTATTTTTCTGTCTTATTTAAGTTAACATTATGTTCCCCAGGTTCATTTCATCATTACTAATACACTTGCTTTTATTTTCAAAAAATGCAGTATTAATCAATCGACTTCATTTCTTGGTAATTGCAAATAATGCAACAATTAAGAAACTAATTCAGCTTTCTTTTTGAAATATGATATTTCTTTGAATATGTATTCAGTAGAAAGATCATGGGAGCACTTTTTTCTTATTGTTTTCTCCAATTTTGAATTCACATTCTCATAAAAGTTGTAAGAATTCTCTCAGCCACATCTTTACCAGCCCTTGTTTTTCCGTTTCAGTAGTATCCATTTATAAGAAGTTTGACTGAATGCCAATCAATAAAAAGAATGTGGGTGTTTTATAATTAAAAAAGAAGTTTGAGGGAACACTTTATGATGGTTTTAATTTACATTTTCCTGACAATAATTGAAGGTGAGCACTTTTTACATCTGGTTGGGCTCTTTTTGTTTTTGAGAAATATCTATTTGAATTTTTGCTAAATTTTTACTGAGTTTTATTTTACTTGTTTTGAACAATAAAAGTTTTTGAAATAAACTTTACACATCAGTAAATTATCTCATACTTATGTAACAAATATGTTATCCAACTTCACACATTATTATTTTTCTCATAATTTTGTCTGTGAAGAAGCTTTTTAGCTTGTGTTCATTCAACTTTTATATTTTTCTTTTGTTCATTATATTAGGTTACCAAAATATTTCAAAACAAACTGTTTTATTAAGCTTCTCTTTTATTTATTTTTTAATAGTAGTGTAAGTTTTTGGGTCTTCCCTTTCAGTTGAAGTACAATTACACTTTTTATGTTTTTTAATATGATCTGAATTAGTCACTATTTTTCCCCATTTTATTGATAAGTATAAGTGCAAAACATAAAGTTTATATCGATCTTGTGTATTTTGCGCACGTACATATAGTGGCAAAGTTACAAACCATCCCTTTTCTCTCTTTGATGTTCCCTCTCCCTCCATCTCCTCACCAATTCTTATTATTCTCCCCATTAAGTTCTATGAATTAATGGTGATCTGAGATTCTCATATCAGGGAACCAAGTCGATATTTGACCTTCTGCTTCTGAATTGCTCATTATTAATTCATTTTTTTGCCTGCTATGTTCAGTTTCTTCAAAGCCATTTATTGGAGAGTGTGTCTTTTTCTTATGTGATTTCTCAACAATTTTATTACAAAGCAATAGACAATAAGTATGAAATTTTTATTTTAAGTTTTTCCATTTTATAATTGTGTATATGCAGTACACAATAGTTACATTAAACTTGAGAATTTTGTCCATGCATGTCTTGCAAAAATTCCACATTCCCTTCCCTATTACCTTTCTTACCCTCTCAGCCTCTTTCTCAGTTTCCCTGACCACCAACATCTCACCCTTTTGGGACTTATTTATTTATACTCTGGGTTTCTCTTATTAAAGAAGCCACACAATATTTTTCTCATTTTACTGATATCTATATGTCTGTTGCATCATGTTTACGTTGAACTTGAGGAATTTGTGCTCATATATATCACGTCAAAATTACAAATCCTCCCCTCTTCCTTCTTGAACCTTCCCGACTAGTTCCCACTCTATCCCTCCTCCACTTAGTTCTCTGAAATAACTATAATCTGGGTTTCTCATAATAGAGAAGCTACACAATATTTGACTTTCTGAGCCACATTCACCTCACTGAGCATAATTGTCTCAAGTTGTATTCACTTTCCTACAAACGATTCAAACCTAACTTTCTCTATGGGAGAGTAGTACTCCATTGCGTATTTACACCACGTTTTTTCTATCTGTTGATTTATTGATGGATGTTTTGGCATATTCCATGATTTAGCTATTATTAGATTGTCCCGCTATAAACATGGACATATATGTGTGTCTATTACATAGTGCTTTTAATTCTTCTGGAAATCTACCCAGAAAGTTACAACTTGGTCAAATGAGCTCTTTTCAGGGTTGTTGTTGTTTTTTTTTTTTTTTTTTTTTTTTTTGAGGACTCTCTGTTCTGCTTTCCACAGTGGTTGCACAAGCTTACAGCCCCACCAGCAATGTAAAAGGGTTCCGTTCTCCCCAGACCTTCACCAGCATATATTTCCTTTTAAGTTCTTGATCGAAATTATTCTCAATGGGATAAGATGGCACCTCCGTGTTGGATTTGATCTGGATTTCTGTAATGGTTAAAGGTATTGAACATCTTTTACATATCTGCTCAACATGTGTTCTTCCTCTTCTGAGACCTGCCTATTCATTTTAGTTGTCCACTCTTAAATTTGGTCTTTGAATTTGAAGGATCTATTTTTCTTCAGTTCTTTGTATATTCTAGTTATTATCCCCCTTTCCAAAGTGTAGGGGGTAGCTTTTTTTCTTATTTATTTTTCACTTTGTTGGTTGTTTCCTTTGCTGTGCAGAAGCACTTTAATTTGATAAAGTCCCATTTCTTAATTCTATACTGTTTTTTTCTTTTGCATCTGTTGTCCTATTGATAAAGTCCATGCAAATGCTTATATCTTCAAGATTTTTACCCTTTTTTGTCTTCTAGGAGGTTTATTGTTTCTGGTTTAACATATAGGTCTTTGATCCTCTTTGATTTGATTTTAGTATGTGGTGATATGTGTGGATCTAGATTCACTCTTCTGCATGTGAATAACCAGTTCTCCCAACACCATTTCTTGAAGAGGTTGTCGTTTCTCCAGTGTATATATTTGGCTCCTTGTCAAAGACCAGATAGCTATGGCTACTTGAGGTTGTCTCTGCTTTCTCAGTTCTGTTTCTTTGGTCAGCTGTTTTTGTGGCAACACCACATGGTTTTTCTTTTATCACTGTTTCCTTGTAATATAAATTGATGTCCAGAATCATTATGTCATCTGTTTTGTCTTATTGTTCAGATTGCTTTGACTATTCTGGTTTTCTTTTGGTTCCATATGAATTTTTAAGGGTTTTTATCATTGAGTTGAAAATATTGTTGATATTTTGATCATAGTTACATTGAATCTGTGCATCAGTTTTGGCAGTACAGCCATTTTGACAATATCAATTCTATTTATCCAGGAACAGGGAAAGTCTTTCCATTTTTTAAAGCACTTTTCCATTTATTTTTTTTAACATAAAGGTGTTTTTATTGTACAGTTCCTTTGCATCCATGGTTAGGTTTATTTCTAGGTATTTAATTTTGCCGGAGGGATATTGCAAATAAGATTTTTATTCTCAGCTCTTTCTCAGTTTATTGATAATGTACAGAAGTACTATTGATTTGCCTTAATTTTTGACAACTGAATTTGTTAATTAGTTCTAATAATATCTTGATGGAATTTTTGGCATCTTCTATGTAAAGAATCATATCATTTGCAAATAAGAATAATTTAACTTTTTTCTTTCTAATATGTACTCTTTTCATTTTTTTCTCTTGCCTGGTCACTTTGGCTAGGGTTTTGAGTACTATGGTGAAAAGGATTGGTGAGAGTGGACCACTCTGTCTTGTTTCTGACTTAAAGGGAAATGCTTTGAATTATTTCCCATTTAGTACAATATTGGAGGTAAGTTCGGAGTAAATATCTTCAATTAGTTTAAGGTAAGGACCTTGTGTAACTATTTTCATGAAGGTTCTGCTTTTTTAAAAAAAAATCATGAATGAAAGTTGAATTTTTGTGAAGGGTTTTTTGCATCTATTGAGATAATCATGTGATTTTGTTCTTATTTTTATTGATGTGGTGTATTATATTAATTGATTTATGTATGTAGAACCACTCTTGCATCCCTGGGATGAAGCCAACTGTGTCATGATAAATGACTATTTTTAAAAAATTATTTGTTGAATTCTGTTCACTAGCGTCTCGTTGAGGATTTTTGCATCTATGTGTATTAGGAAAATTGGTCTATAATTTTCTTTCCTTCGTAAGTCTTTGTCTGGTTTTGTTACCAGGGTAATGCTAGTTTCCAGAAACGAGTTTAGCAATATTTCTTCTTTGCATGTTCATGGAACAACTTTAGAAGTACCAGCAATACCTCTTCTCAGAAGTACTGGTAGAATTCTGCAGTGAATCTGTCTGGTCCTGGACATGTTTAGTGGGTGCAGATTTTACTGCCTCAATTTCCCTACTTGTTATTGGTCTATTCATTCCGTCTTCTTGGTAGACTTTTGATATCTTATATGCATCTAGGAATATGTCCATTTCTTCCATATTCTCTAATTTGTTGGAGTATAAGTTTTCAAAATAGTTACTGTAATTCTTAATTCTCTTAAATTTACCAATGCCTGTTTAATTTTATCTTTTATATTTCTAACTGCATTGTTACGGGTTCTTTTTTATTCTTTTGTTTAGATTAGCTGGAAGTTTATCAATCTTATTTATTCTTTCAAAGAACTGACTCTGATTCATTGATCTTTTTTTATTTTTGATTCAATTATATTAATTTCTGCTGTGATCTTTTTAATTTCTTCTTCTAGTTTTAGATTTAGATTGTTCTTCTCTAGTACCATTAGGTACATTATTAAGCTGTTTATTTGGGATTACTCTAGTGTTTTTGCTTTTTTGTCTGCTTTTAATATGTGAAAACATAGTTATAAATTTTCCTCTTAGTATTGCTTGCATTTTGTCCCATAGGTTCTGGTATGATGCGCATCCACCTTCATTTGAATCTAGAAAGTTCTAATTTCTTCCCTAATTTCTTCTAAAACCCACTGCTTGTTTAATAAGATATGATTTAGTCTGTATATATTTATATAGTGTCTGTAATTTCTTTTGCTATTGTTTTTTAGTTATTTCCACTATGCTCTGAAAGTATTCAAGGAATAATTTCAGTTTAATTTTATTTATTTAAGCATACATTTTGGACTATGATATGGTCTAATTTGGAGAGTATTCCATATGCTGTTGAAAAAAAACCATTGTATTCTGTTGATATTTGATAGAACACTCTGTACATACCAGTTAAGTCTCATTGTTCCATAGCACGGTTTAACTCTAATATTTCTTTGTTAATTTTCTGTTGAGTGCACCTGGTAATTTGTGATAATGGGGTATTGAAATTGCCTATTATGATTGAATCGGGGCCTTTTTGTGTTTTCATGTCTAGTAGTGTTTCTTTTACAAAGTTGTGCGCCCCGATGTTGGGAGCATGTATATATATTCATAATTGTGACTTCTTCCTGTAGGATTTTTTCCCTTCAACTAAATATAATGTCCCTCTTTGTTTCTTTCGATATGCTTTGCCCTGAAATCTACTGTGTGAGAGCAGCAAAGCTACTGCTGCTTGTTTTCTGGTTCCACTTGCATGTAGCATTAAATTGTATTCTCTTGTTTTCAGTCCATGTGTTTCTGTATGGTTAAAGTGCATCTCTTGGAAGCAATAAATTGCTGCTTTTCTTTTTTTTCTGATCCAATCTGCTAATCTTTTTCTTTAGATTGGAGCGTTGAGACCATTAATGTTGAATGTTATTGTAGTGGTATATTGGCTACATCCTACCATCATTATGGTGCATCATTGTTAATTACTTATTTTACATTAATTTTAGATCTTGGTTTTGTTGTTATTTTCTTTGATTTTTTTTTGGAGTGGAGGATGTTAGTCCTATATTTTTCTAAGTTCCCTTTAAGTATTTTCTATGTCATGAGTCCATTAGTCATAGATTTCTTTAGGCTTCCTTACCACGAAAAAATGTAATTTATTCTTCTGTTTTGAATGGTAATTTTGCTGAACATAACACTCTGGGTTGATACTTATTTTCTTTCAGCAATTGAGTTATTTCACTTCATGATTTCCTGGCCTTTGATTTTTATGTTGGGAAATACGAAGTTATTTTGATGAGGTTGTCTCTGCAGAAATTTACAAATTTATTTCTAGGCTCTTTATTTTGTTCAATCAATCCATATGTCTACATTTATGTCTATATTAGAATATATGAATGACTATGTTATTTGAAATGTATTATGAAGACAGACTGTGCCATATCTTTATTTTTCACTAATGCTTAAGATTGCTGTGACATTTCAGGATGTTTAGATGGTCATTAAGAATTTGCTGATTTCCTAATTGTTTGTAGGGATTCCACTGAATCTTTAAATTGCACTGTGTTATATGGGAATTTTAGCATTGTTAATTTTTTTTTATTTCGTGATGGTGGTCTGTATTTTCATTTACAACATGAGTGGCTAAAAATGATGACACACTTATGTAAATATGTTGTTAAATGATTCTGTCATGTATACTTCACAAAAGCACTACCACAGATTAATATAGATATTAATGATATAAACTTATGTGATTATCATTACAAATGGGTCTTAGTTTTTTTTTAAGCTGTGTTAATATTATGAAACTCATGATAGTGTTTGTGCCCTCATTGATTGATTTTATGAACATTTTTGAGTTTTTAATGTCTAGGTAAATCACTACTTTGATCCCATGTATTTTACTATTTTGGATACTTATATCAAAATTAGCTTTTCATTTGTGTTTTCAGATAACTCATTGGTAGTCTTCACAAATGATGTTTTCCCCACCTCGATCCTGTTCTCTTACCTTCTCTACCTCCTGATCCTCTTCTCATATTTTTGTTTATAGTTTTTGTATCAATCAAATTTAAACTTCAGCTATCAATGTTATAGGATTTATTGGAGAGGTCTGTAGGCTTTTCTTTATGGAAGATCAGGTTTTCTGCAAACGGGATTTTTTACTTTTTTTCTTTCCAATATGGCTGCCTCTTATCCCTTTCTTTTGTCACATTATTCTGGCTAGGACTTTAAGTATAATTTAAACATAATAGAAATGTACAGTGTGAGCCTTCTTTATTTTTCATCTAAACTAAAATTAAAAAGTTACATTTAAGAAGCTTGGGTTTGTTACAAATAGTCTATTATGGTTTGGATCCGGAATGTCCCTGAAATGATTCATCTATTTGGAAATGTATTGGATTGTAGGGTTTAACTGGATCAACTGGATTAATCTGTGGATTTCATGTGCTGTTAAGTGGAAAGGCCTGGTCAGGAGGGGTGGATTACTAAAAATGTGGCACATCATTACGGGTGTGCATGGAGCTATATATCTCTGGTCCAAGCTCTTTACCAATTTCTCTCTCTGATTCTGGCCACCATGAGATGAGCGACCGGGCTCCGTCTTGTCTTCCACCAAGCCCTTTAGCCATTGACAGATGACCATGAACATATTAAGACTTCTAAACTCTGAGTGAAAATAAATCTCTCTTAAGATGTGGGTGTTGGGTATCCAGTCCCAGAAATAAGAGAGTGACTAAGAAAGTGGTTTTTACTGTCTTGATATAAGTTTTTACTTTATCCAAATTATTGAGATATTTCATCTTGGAAAAATTGTGAAATACTTTCAAACACTTATCTTTCATAAAATAAGATGATCTTGAGTTTTCTTAACTTGGATGCATATATCTATCCTCATATTCAGAAAGATTTCTAGTTTCTTTTTTCTTCTTTTCTTTAGTATTTATTTTTTCCAATGCTGGAGATTGAGCACATAGCCTTTCAAGTAAGCACATCACAGCCTTTTTTTTTTTTTTTTTTTTTTTTTTTTTTTTTTTTTTTTTTTTTTTTTTTTTTTTTTTTTTTTGCATTTTCCTATTTAGAATTATCTTTTTGCCAAGTTTACCAAGGTTATTTCAAATGCAAGCAGCTCAGGCCTTGAACTCCCAGATTCCTTGGATTACAAGCATATACTACCACACGGGTTTGCTATTCTTTCTTTTTTATTAAAAAACACACCCATTCTGTCTCTATGTTCTTCTTTAATGCCTGTAATTTAAATGCTTGTTCTGTTCATGTTTTTCCGTGAATTCCACAGGCTTTTTTGTTCAGTTTTGTTCACTCCTTTCTTGTCACACACCACTATTTTTAAATAATCTGTCTACAATTTTATAGTTTTTAATGTTTTACCAAAAATATCATCTATTGGTGTTATTATATTTAATTTACCTCCATTACTATACTTTTAGCTCCAAATGTAGTTTAATTGTTAATACGTGTAATTATAATCTTTGTTATTTTTTATTTTGGTTATTATTTTCCTTATTTCATTCAGGTATTTTTGCTTATTTACTACTGCAGTCCAATGAGTGGCACTGAACCAATTATTTTGAATTTTTATTTAGGTAGTTATCAACTCGCATCTTTAGCATCTGTAATGGTGCTCATTATTTATTTTTCTTTTGCTGGCATAACTTTTTTCTTATTATTGTTAGGCTGTGAATTGATGTTTATGCATTCTGTGAACTCGGAACTTACCCTACTATTTGCAGACTGAATTTGTCTGTAATGACCCTCATCAGACAAGCTGACCAGAAAATTCCGTTAATTCATCTTGAGCCACAAATAAGATTACTATTGAAGTCATTCTGGAGACTATTCTGGTGTTTCATTAAGCAAATGTGAAGATTTGTTGCTTGGGTTTTCAGATGTGTGCTCATAGACTACATCCAACGTAACTGACTCATAAATTTGTTCTTGAGTAGGGCCTGAAGCTTGCTTTAATGAATGATTTTAGAGTTTGTACACATATTGACTTCTGTGCTGCCTGGGTGCATAGATGGTGATGGAACACTGACCTCAGACTTAATCCTGTGTCTGAAAAAGAAATTAGGTGCTGAAATGGACCTATTAACTGAATATACCTGTTTGATTTTGAAGATTTTGTTCATTGTTGTCTACTTTGACACTCTGAAATGTCTTCTGTGATAGATTCTCCAGGGTTAAGTTTATCGTCTGGGTCCATGAATCTGAGCCTGCAAGTGGAATCCTTCAGTCTTAGTTGATGAAAAAGACATATAGAGTTATCGTAATACCTTGGGTTTGTTAGAATAAGCCTAGACACTAGATTCAATGAAACATGAGATCAATTAAAGCAAGTTAGATCCTCTGGCTAGCATGGTTCTGAAGCATATATGGAGACTGGTATCATGTGGGTGGTGTGGAGTCTACAATTATCAATTCGATGTACTGCCTGGAACCACAAGAGATAGTCTGGAAGCTAGATTCAGGAAGATCCATGTACATTCTTGTTGTCCAGTGTTGGCTTTGAAGATAGATTGCTATGGGAAAATCTAGTTTCCTTGACTGAAGAAGCCAGCCTCTAATGACAATTTATAAGAATAGTCCTAGAGTTTGTATATGTGGAACTCTACATGCAGGAGAATCGCTTAGGTCAAACATAATCCTTGGTGAAGGTTTGATCAGTAGGATTCATTTGGATATCAACTTTAAATTACTTCCAAAACATAGGATTGTCTATACTTTTTCAAACATCTTTTCTCACTGCAACTAAATGGCCATAAAACTATCATAGTTTAGCTCCTTTAAAGAAACAAACAAAAAGCCATTTTTATATTTCTAGAGACTAAGTCAAGGATTGTACTAGAATGACTATGTTCTGTTAATTCCCTACCTTTCTGAGTTGCATACCAAAGCATTTTTCTTGTGTTTTTACACAGTGAAAGATGTTTTTAGTCCTTTCATGTGGGCAGCAATATTACTCATGGGAGTTCCACTCCCATTACCGATCATTCTCAAAAATCTCCCAGCTCTTAATATTACCACCTTCATGATTAGGGTTTCAGCTTTTGAAATTGTTCAGTCCGTTTCCATTGTTCCCTTCAAGTTAAGATAAAAGCCTTGTGCAGGACAATTGTGAGAATCGCAAAAGTATCTACAAGAGTGACTGGGATAGTCGAGATAGTTCACCCTTACTGGAAAAATCAAGATGATAAATCCTAGCGAAACCATTTATTGAAAAATTATTTTACAGTAAAAATGTAATGTTTGTTGCCTCATAATATCAGAGTATTCTGGAAGATATTGCAAGTTGATGTGTACAGTATTAGGTCCTACTTGATAGATCTCCAGCAGCATTTAAAATAAAGGTGCATCTCTAAAACAAACCAATTTTAAGAATCTCATAACATATAGTACATTTTCTAGTATTTGGAGAATTCTTGGTGAGATAAAATGTAAAACTGAGCAGGTGATTCCAAATTGTACATTGAGTCATAAGGAGATTTCAATTTCATATTAGAATTTAACATCCTCTAAATCTAGAAAATATCACTTATATTTTTTGAATCCTCTAACAAAGTCTATAGCCAGTGAATATGATTTACTAATATTTGTACAAGAAAAAATTTAAGCTTACAATGAAAATTCACTGTTCAAAAATTGTGATTTCATTCTTTAAATTCATATTTGCAGTGGGAATATAAAAATGACTAGATGATTCTATTCTCTGGGATGTGAAGATTTCAGAACAATCAGATTGGTGTTGATGGAAATATAAACAAAAGTAAAGTGCTAAAAATAATTCCTTCAGCAAAAGTATGTGCCTTTCTTACAATATTTTCTAACTTTGCAAAAGGGAAAGATTGCAATTTAAATAATGTTGAAATTTTAAAAATTGAGACTGGATATATTTAAATCTACAATGAAACCTAGTGGAACTGTAAGACTCTACTAAACATGACTGGCTAGATAATCATAGGGCATGTGATCAGTAACATTCTAAGATGACCCTCAAGGTGTTTCACTTTTCTTAATGGACACATTGTATAACACATAGGGCTATAAATATTAAAGATTTTACTTCTGTGACTGAAGTTGTTGTATGGTGCATTCAACTTTAGAATTCTTCTAACCTACGTATGTGAGACTTTAAGTCTGATTCTAGAGGTCAGAGATGAAAATGTTTACAGATTTCAGATTTGAGAATTATGAAATATGAGAACAAATATCATTAGTGCCTTTTTGGGTGTGGGAGTACTGGATTTCAAGCCCAGGGCTTTCACACCAAGTTACGTCCCTGTTCTATTTTTAAATTTTTTTTTATTTAGACAAGGAGTTGCTAAATCAGTAAATTGCTCAGGTCTGACTATAGTGCTGAGATGATGGCCCTACATCACTGGGACTGACATCATTATTGTTTTCAATGATGAAATAAGATATTTAGAAAAGAATGTGTGTACCCTCACACACACCAATCTTATAAGGAACTAAGTTTGTCTCATAAAGGGAACTAGAAGGAGAATTGAGAATTTATCCAAACAACATTGATTTCTGCATTGTAAAATTGTAACATTTCTCTAAGCAAAAAATGTGGTTACATTGTGTTTGAATTTTATCTATGAAACTCTGAGCTAAAAAGTAGTAGTTGGATTAGGCTACTAGAAATTTTTTTTTAAGCAAGCTATACTTTATTGAACCAAACAAAAGATAAAAGTAAGGCTCTTGGCTGAGAGGCCAAAAAGGGACACAAGTAGGCCACCATGTGCGAGAGAAAAGAAAGAAAGAGGAAAGCTCCTGGTAGAGAAGCCAGGAAGAAGCGCAAGTGAGTATCCCACATGCTACTACTCTTGTGGGAGTTTGTTATGCGTTGCTCGAAAAACATAATTTATTTTCAATAGGAAAGTGATTATATTATAGCAGAAAAATAAAAAGGTAGAATTGGCTTTAGCATTGTTCTGGTAGAGACAGTTGAATTAAAATGAACATGAAAATATTCCCCAATTTTCTTCAACAGGTATATAAGAGACAATGAAAATTAATATCAGTTGGACACCCTCTTGTTGTCATTCAACAGTTCAAATATTGAAGGCTTTCTTTTTAATGCTTGCCATACTTTAAGGGCATGAAACTTTTTAGAGGTGGGCCTAGGGGAATATCCTTAGAGCATCATAGGAACGAAGCCATTGTCCTCTGGTACATTAGTAGTCCTCGTGAAACTTCTTGGTAGTTTTTGTGTAAGTTTATCGTAGTTTTCATGTAACCTTTTCATAATTTTTATGACAGAATTTTAAAAAAGCAATTTTGGGAGACTTCTAGAAGCATCAGAAAACAGCAGTTGGGCCTCATCATTATGGTGGGCTGGAGGCAGCACTCATGAGACAATTGCAAAATATTTCCCATGACCCACATGTACTCAGCAATGTCTGTTAACAGAAAAGCCAGCATGGCAAAGCGACATAAAGGAGAAGCCCGCAGACGTATTCCAGCATGAAGGGTGTTTAGGAAGAAAAGAAGAGTCAACTCTGCCTTCCAGCACAGCTTATATCACAGATTTAGCAAATACTATGTCGTGCAGAAAGATCCTACGTCTTCTAAAGGAAAATAAAACAAAACAAAACAGCAACAAAAACAACAACAACAAAAACCTAGGTGCATCAGTGGCTGCCAGGCTGCAATCCACACCCTGCTTAGCAACCACCACCCGCTGTCCACCTTCCCTTACACTCATTCCAGAGAGCCCGGCAAGCACATAGTCACAGAAGTGGGCACTAAATTAGGATACAAAGGAAAGAATAAGCCAGGTAAGAAGTGGCTGAGTTGGGACTGGCAATTCCTAAGGACATAGAAGAGCGAGGGCATTGGCATGGTCGAGGATCACAACTTAGTGTTGAAGAATCCACTGAGTAATGAAAAGGAGCATGGAGTTGCCATGTCTAGTGTGATTTGATGGTGATAAGAAGACACGGGAATAGTACTAGAGCAGCTGCTTTCCCGCTGCTGCCCTAAAGATGGCCAACTGCATATCCACATGCGACCCCTTGCACACAGCCACCAAACGCTTTGTGTTTGTTCCTATTGTGGAATCCCTCCCACCACCCACAAAACGTAACTGAGCTCTGCAAACACACGAGCTTTCCCCTTTTTGTTCTCTCCATATGTCCTTACATTCCAAGCAGAATGTCTCTCCTCCATAGACCCCTGAATGGCCCTGAATTCATGGGTTAGACAGTCTTGGTGCCGATAGTAAGTTGTAGGAAAGTGGCGCAATTAGGAAAGTTGGCATGCTCTCATCACCCAAAATAGTGTAATTAAAATCAGGCATAAAAAGCTGCATGAATTATTACAGAAAGAAGAAGATGACAATTGAGGAAGTCTTTTCAGAGATCAGTAGAAAATAGGGCACTTGACCAATCTAGCTGTTCCTCTCCCTCCTTTCATGCAGTTGCAAGTTTCCAATCATACAACAGAAATAAATGACTTAAATACAAAAGAGCACAACAGAGCCCCGCCTGCAGAGAAAATGAGAGAAAGTTGTAGCGATTGCTTTGCACTCCTCAGCCCCTTCACTCTGATGTGCAAGAGAACAAGAGTTGCAAAGGAGCATCTCAAGAGAAAGAGCACAGTGGTGAAAGTGCTTGCCGAGCAAGCTCAAAGCCTCAAGTTCCTGAAATAGATTAATACATCTTTTAGAATTATTCTTCAAAATTGACAATGAAATATTTTTCATGAACAGGTATCTAAAATATTTATGACAATCAAGTCAGTGCTATAGAAAGTACTCAAGGCTGTTCATGACCTAAGCTGCATGGCTGCCATCAGCAAAATTAAAAAGAAAGACAATGTCTAAGTGACAGAATAATTAAACCAAAAGAGAAAAATGAGGAATTAACACAGTACAGGAAATCTAGAGCCAGAATTTAACACTACTTTAGAATAATTACACTCAAAGCAAATGGCCTTCATTGGCTAATCAAAAGACACTGATTGGCAGATTTCAGCAGATGACAAAAAACAAGCATATGTTTTCTATAGAGGGCACACTTTATCCATGAAAGAAATATACTGAAAATAAAAAGGAGTTTGAAAAGTAACATTCCATGCGGCTGGAGCCTGATGGTAAACCGGACAAGCTATTCCATTTTCAAGCAAAATGAAATATGAATCAAAACTTATCATAGGAGAAAAACAAGGTCATTCTATATCGGTAAGAGAAACAATTCAACAAGAGATGGTAGCTATAAACATCAGTATGTCTAATAACAGTGCTCCCAATTTCAGAAAACTGAAACTACTGGGTATAACGTGACTTACAAACATCAATCCAGGTGGACATCTCCAACTCCTCTCTTACAAAGAAGTGGGTCAAGTGGACAACTATAGCAACAAAAATCAGAAGTGAACTACATTGTGGAAGCAAAGAATTTAATACTCATTTAAAAGAGCATTTTATTCAATAAGACAATACCTTGTTTTTCAGCACAAATTGACACATTCTCTGAAATAGAACCTATCTTAGCCCATGAACAAGTACCATGAACTAATATAGCTTAAAATAGCCTCTTGCATACTATTATGTCATAGTGAAATAAAAACCGACGACAAAAGAAATCACAGAACCTACACAAACACATGAAGATTAAAATTAATTTTTGTGTAATAAGTGGGTCTTTGAAGAAATCAGAAAAGAAATAAAAATTTTCAGCGTCAAATGACAAATGGACACTATACAAATATTAATGGGTCAGAATAAAAGTATTTCTAAAAGAAAAGCTTACAGCTACGAATGTGTACATTAGAAAAATAAAGCAATCCCCACAAAATCATGATGATGAATTTTAGGGTCCTAGAAAAGCAAGAGCAAATGAAATCCAGAAGGTGTAGTAGAGGGGCTAAAGAAATTGCAGTGACCAGCGTGCTTGCCTAGCAAGTGCAAGGCCCTTAGTTCAATTCCCTGGCAGCACACAAGCCGGACATGCTGGCACATGCTGTGCTTCTAATTTCAGCACTCAGAAGCAGGCAGGAGGATTGCCATGAGTTACAGCTCAGCCTGGGCTCCATAGTGAGTTCACAGACCAGTTTGATGTGCAGAGCTAGATAGACCCTGTCTCAAAAAAGTAGAAGAAAATAAATTATAAAGAATACAGTACACATAAGCAAAATCGAGCATAAATAAGACTATAAAAGATTAACAAATCAAAACCTTGGCGCTATGAAAGAATAAATTAGATTAAAAACTCCTTAGTAAGTTTTACCAAAAAGTAGGAAAAAAATGCTTGACTCAATACAAGTAGTAACGTAAAACCTCATATCACAAATTATACTACCAAAATCAAAAGAACTATAGAAAGTATTCTGAAAATGGACTCCAATAACTTGAATTTGAAAAAGTTTGATAAATTCTTAGACTTAAGTGAATTCCCAAAATTAAAACCAGAAGTTATTTAAAAAACCTGAAAAGACCAATAGCGAGTAGTAGAAGACCCCATCAACAATGGAAAACCCAGGAATTAATAAGTTTACTGTTGATTTTTGCTAAAACTACTACCAATATTCCTCAAATTCTTTGATAAATTGTAGGAGAAAAAATATTTGCAAAACTCTTTATTTGAAACTAGCATTAAAGTGATACCAACATTGGAGAAGCAGCATTTTTCTTAATAAGTATTAATGCAAAAATCTCCAAGATATTGGATATAAAATACAATAAGTATGCAAAAAGATAACATATCATGACCATGTTAGCTCTATTCAATGTGGATGCAAGAATGGTTCAACATGGATAAATAAGTAAATGCAAAAAAAAAATATGAGAAAGAGAAAAAGTAAAAATCACTTGACCATCTAAGCTGCTTACAAAGATTTTGACCAAATTCAGCATTCATTTATGGCAAATAGAATGGTTTTCCTGAGATGAGAAATTCAGCATCAAAATTATTTCATGGTAATTATTGTGGGGAATAATGGGAACTGAAGGGTATGGGGAAGGAGTGGGGGGGTCGAAAGTGAGAAGGGGAGGATTTGTAATTTTGCCTTGATATGTATATGCACAAGATACTCAAGATCAATTTAAACTTTATGTATTTCACTTATACATATCAATAAAATGGGAAAAACTAATCAAAATAATGTGTAGAATTTACTTAGAGATGATAAAAAGCAACTAATAAAAAGTTGTTCCAAACTTCACACTAAATAAAGAAAACTAAAGCATTCCTTCTAAAATTAGAAAAAAGGTTGTAGAATACAGCAAAAGCTACACAGCAAGGAAGCTATGTTAATACATGACTATGCTACCAAAAGCAGAAAAATCTCAGGAAAGTTTTCATAATATCTAAGAAACTGAAAAAGAAATCAAACATGAAAAATTGAAATGTAAAAACGTAAGGAAGATCATGACATCAATAAATGATACAGAGGAAGTACAAACACAAAGATCAACAAAATATTTTCAAAATGTAATCTATATTAAGCTCTTATTATGCTAACTAAAAGGGACTTAAATATTTCAATTAGTAAAATTTGAAAATAATAAGAAAACACTATGTCAAAGCACATAAACGCAAAGGAAAATTAGAAATGACTATAGAGACATGTATGGCGATATTTGATTGCTTATGGGAAGTACACAAATCTCTGCACATGCACACTTTTACAAGGCTCAATCATAAACAAACTAGCGCAAACCAGTAACAAGAAGTAAAACATAAAGTGTATTAAAATTCTTCCATAAAGGATTCATCCAGGACAAGAGAGATTTTCTATTGAGCTGCAATAAACATCAAAAAATATTAATAATTTTTCTTAAGGTAGTCAAACAAGTAAAGCAATGTGAATTCCTTCAAACTCATCATAGGAGGCAAACATCACACAGATCAAAAATCTTAGGAAAGGTCACAGTAAAACTATTGGCAAATAAATTTAATTAGCTTAGAGTTTCAACAAAATAAAAGCAACAACATATTGAAAGTATTTTTGCTAGAACCAATTAAAATTTGTCCCACAAATGCAAGTTTTAATAATGTATGAATTAATAAACATAATGCACTGCCTTAAGATAATCAAAGACAAAAATATTGTCTTAATAGAGGTAAAAACAACTTTGACAAAATTTCAGCACTCATTTCTCATACAACCGCTAATCAAATCTAACAAAATGATGAAACATTAATATAATAAAAGCCATGTAAATTATGCAAATGGTTAGTATTATATTAATATGAAAAAATTGAGAACTTTCTCATTAAGTTCAAGGTATTCGTGTCAACTTTCACCATATTTTCTCTCATATTCAGATCAATTAAGATAGAAAAATATAATGGGCAACGAAATCTATAGAAGAAAATCAAATGTTGCCATAATCTTATGTATAACTTGTCCCCCACTAAAAAGGATTAAGGATTAATGAATTAATTATCCAAAATTTATAGTACAAAAATAAGCACCATGCAACATTCCCAAATATGTACCATAAAAATCAAATACAAAAATGAAAAAATACAAAAATAAATGTCATTTTTATACACATAAGTTAAGTAACATTTCTGTGCTCATATAGTCAGGTATATGAAATAGAAAACATAGATCTCAGTATTCAAAAATACAGCATAAATATATGTACCAATTCCATACATCAATAGTCTCTTATTTAAAATAGAAATCAGGACATCAGTCTCATTTATGTACAGGTTAAAATAGCATAAAATGCTGGAAATAAGTTTAATTCAACAAATGTTGATGTCTATGGTAACAATCATTGCAAATCAATAAAAAGAACTGAATCACACAAATTTTGAAAGTCTTTCTGTGTTCATGGTTGAAAGAATGAATATTAATAAAAGCTTCATATCATACCAAGTATCTTACATGATCAATGCAATATATATTAAAACTTCAATAAAAATTTCACAGAACTAAAAAATGAAATTTTTTAAAAACTAAGAACTGTGTATAAACTAAGATTAAAAGCCACCTTGACCAAAAGGAGAAAAACAAGAGGCATTAAAATACCCGAATTGAAAAATGCTGCAAGGATATATTAATCAAAACAGACAGTATTGTTTCGATATACACATATGCATTAGCAATCAAATGGTTTTGAGCAAAGATAATAAACAGAGTGAAGAAAGCTAATTTCCCCCTTCCTAATGTGTGTGTGCGTGCGTGTGTGTGTGTGTGTGTGTGTGTGTGTGTGAGAGAGAGATACATAATAGTTACAATAAGCGTGGCTATTTTGTACACATACGTATTGCGTTAACATTGCACTCCCTACCTCGTCCTGTTACTCGCCCTCCTGCACCCGCCCCGTCCTCCCTGACTCCCACTATCACACCCGTTTGGTTCTATAAAATGCCTGTATTCGGGGTTTCTCATATTAGAGAAACGATATGATATTTAACCTTTTATGTTTGGCTCACTTCGCTAGGCATGATAGTTTGAAGTTCGATCATTTACATAGAAAAGCCTCAAATTTATCTCTCTTTATGGAAATGTAGTACTTCATTGTGTACATACTCCACATTTTTTAATCCATTGGTCTGTTGACGGATATTTCAGCATCTTTGACATTTTAGCTATTGTTAGTTCTGCTACTGTAAACATGAATATACAGACATTTCTGTTATACTTTGCTTTTAGCTCTTTGGGGAAGATAACTAGAAGAGGTTTCACTGGATCAAATGGAGTATATACTTTCAGCCTTTTCAGGAAAACTTCATACAAAGAAAGATCATGTCTTTTAAATCAATGCTGCTGAAAATATTGTAAATTCACATGCAGAGGAATGAACATAGTCCTTTCTCTCTTGCCAGTTATAAGAATCATGTCAAAATAGATTTAAAAATCTAAATATACAACATGAAACTATACATCTACTAGAATAAAACATATGGAGAACCCTTCAAAATTAGAATAGACAAGTATTTTGGAGATGACATTTCTGAAACACAAAGATAAAAGCAAAATTAAATAAGTGAAATTACATTATCATCCTATTCCATAGGAACAATAAAATTAATAGAGTGAATATATGATCAGCAGAAAATATTTGCTAGTTATACTCTGGCAACCACTTTATATCTATTATATATGAGGAAATAAAAAGCTAAACATCAAGCAACATATAATTCAACTGAAGATGAATAGTAGAACTAAATAGACATTCATCAATGGGAGATATAAAAATGATTAATAGATATACTTAAAATACTTAAAATCACTATCAGGGCAATGTTACTTAAAGCCACACTCACTAAGTAACTTACTTCTCACTCCAGCACGTATGATAAAATGTAAAAGATGATGACATAACCATGAAGCAAGCTGTTATGATAGCTATTACTACAAAAAAAAATTGTGGAGGTACCTCAGTGTACTAGAAGTGAAACTGTACCAGCACCTTAAAATCCCACTGTTTGATATGTATCCAGAAAAACAAAAAACCAAGTCAACTTGTCGAATAATTGTCAATGATTGCATCAATATTCACAATGGCCAAAAAGTGCGGACAAACTATTCATTAAGTGGTAACAGGTAATGAAAATTTGTAACATATGCCCAAAGGACTGGGGAGGAAGCTTAAAAAATTAAAAATGTTCGGAACTAAAATAATTATTTTGTAAGTGAAGTAAAGCAGCTAAATAAAAATATTGCATAATATCAATCACATGTAGACTATACAAAAATTGACCCCAGAAAAGTTGTTAGGAGAATAATGATCCCCACTTCTAGTAAGAGTGATGGTGGCCATAAGGAATGTCGAATCAATTGAGTATTAAGTTCCAGGTAGATAGGGGTTTGATGTGCTTTCTTGGCGGGCACAGTAGGGTGACTATATGTAAAGAATGTGTGTCTTCAAAATTAAAGAAAAAATGTCTTAGTGTTTTTATTATAAAAATTAAAATATTGAGAAAATATTGATTTTCTGTGTTTAAACAGCATATGCGAACACTTATTTTAATGTATAAATATTCTAAAAAAGTCTTTGTTTTCTTGTGGATTGTATAAAATAAGTATTGGTTTTCAGAAATAAATATTCAAAGTAAAAAATGTGACCCTTTCAATAGACAAAATAATTTTTAAACATTCAACATACTTTTATAACAAAATTATTTTAAAAATTGGGAATATGGTGAAACATTCTCAACAGGCTAAAAGCACTAGGAATAAAAAATTTACACCTCACAATATATTTAAAATAATGCAAGGTTACTTTTTCCTACTATCACTCCAATGTTTTATTATAAAATTAATGTGTTAGAGTATTGATTTCCAGTGTATCAATGTTGTTTATTTAACTGATTGATATTAGTGGCTGATTGAAGAAAGATGCATAATAAGAATGCCATCTTCATTATTATTAAATGTAAAAAATAGCAGATAAAAATGAATTTATTAAAAGCTGGGCATGGTGGCACACACCTGTAGTCTCCACATTTGTGAAGACTAAAGAAGATGTAAACCTAGCGTGGGCAGATGGCAGAGATGATGAGGCACTATGTAAAAATAAATATATTCGTCATCATGGAACAGTGGTACTCCTTTGTGTACATATTACCTCAGTTTCTGGATCCATTGGTATGTTCATGTATATCTCAATGCCTTGCACAATTTAGCTAGTACTAGCTGTGTTGCTATGAACATGGGTGTACGTGGGTGTCTGCTATACTTTGCTTTAAGCTTTTTTGGTGAGGTACCCAAAAGAAGTATCACTGGATCAAATGAGATACTTATTTTCAACCTTTGGAGGAACGTTCATAGAGATTTCCATAGTGGTTGCACCAGTTTGTACTCCAACCAGCAATGTAAAAGGGTTCCTTTCTCCACTCAACCTTGCGGGTATAGAATCCTGTTCTGCTTCTTGACATGCACCATTCTCTGGAGAAAGTTGGTATCTTAGTGATATATCTTAATGATATTTATTTTGACTGAAGTAATGCAGAATCGAATGTTTATTTTGATTTGTCTTTTTCTAATGGCTAAAGATAATAAAAATTTAATATATCAGTAGCAATTTTTATTTTTTCTGTTTCATTGATATGTATACATGCAAAATTTAAGGTTTAGAGTGGAGTCGAGCATTTTGTGCACATACATATCTTGTCAAGGTGACAAGGGCTTTCCCATTCTCCTTTTGTCCATCCCCCTACCCTAGCCTCCCTCCCTTCTCCCCACCCTAACCCCCTGTTTCACTTTGTTTTTCGTTTTAAGTTCCAATAGCTAAAATATGGAAGTCACCAAAATACCCATCAACAGACCAGTGGATACACAAACTGTGGTATTTATACACAATGGAATACTATGCATCAATAAAGTGCAACAGCATGGAGACTTTTACAGACAAATGGAAGAAACTTGAGAACATCGAGCTTAGTGAAGTAAGTCAGAAGCAGAAGGTGAAACATCAAATGGTCTCTCTGATATGAGAGTCCCAGATCACAACTCTCATGGAACTTAAAACGAAGATAATAAATTTTGTATTGATCATTTGTACTTCTTTGGAGAACTGTTTATTCAATATAGTTTTGAATTTTTATTGAATAACTTGATTTTGGACAGTAGTTTTAAATTATTTTATGTATTGGACATTATTTCTCCATCAGAAGAGTCAAGGAAAGCTTTCCTCATTCTATAGATTTCCTCTTTAGTGATTGTTTTCCTTGCTGTGCAGAAGCATTTAATAGAATATACTGTAAAATGTTCTTGAATTCTGCTCAAGAAATCCTTGCATGTATCTGTGGATTCAATTTTTTCCCCTGTGTCATCTTCCAGCAGTTTTAGCATTTCTATTTTTACACCTGTGTTTTTGATCTATTTGTATTGGATTTTAGTACAAGGTGAGAGGTAGGATCCTAGTTTTTTATGGAAATTCAACTTCAACTTTTCTGGGTCATATTTTACTCATCTATAATATAATTACAAATGTTTATAATACTGTGAAAAAATAAAACAAAATTATACCAAGTCGTTAAAAGCTTAATACAAAATGCAGAAATTAATTGTACCTTTGTTTTCCTGGGCCAAAATAAAAGTAAGAGACTTTGTGTGGTCACTTGAGACTGAAATATGTGACTTGATTCCAACTCTTCTGAGAGTTTGCAGGCTTAACTACACCTGTAGCTAGGGGAAGCTTTTTTCACCTTTTAATTAATTATTTAATCTATTTAGATTTAAGTGCTATTTTGTTGATACTGACTTCTGCCAAATCTTTATGACTCCACAAACAGTAAGAAGAAAGCCTGAAATAAAATAATAGACAAATACATGCAAAGAAAATGTTCACTTCATGAAAGCAGAGGCAATCTTAACAAACAAAATGAAGATCATAGTGTCTCTGGGATCATGTGCCACTGAGAAAGAAGAGCCAGGATTCCCCGGAGAACTGGGTGATTTCAGAGCTGGCCAAGAAACAAGATGAGGTCATCTTATTTTTCCTTCTATTTGTCCCTTAAAATTATGCTTTTTGTTAGTATGTATTTACAATGTATGATGGTTACATTTAATTTGAATAATTGGTGCACATACATATGGCATCTAAGTAGATTTCTTTCACTCTTCCTCTCAGCCTCTCATTTCCATCTACTCCCAGTTCCCCTTTTCCTCTCCGCAAATTCTGCCTTCCTGTTTTCCTCATTCTCTCTTTTGTTTTGCTCTTTTACATATTTATACTTTGGGTTTTCATATTAGAGAAATCAGTCAATATTTATCTTTCTATGTCTGATTTGTTTTGTTACGCATAATGATCTCCAGGTGCTTTTATTTCCCTGAGTTCAAACTATGTTTGTTTAAGGACAAGTAGTAATCCACTGTGTTTATATATACATGTTATTTTTCGTCATTTTTATTCGTATGTACATGCAATCCACATGAAACTTAGGAATTGTGTGCACATGTATATCACACCATTTCCCATTCTCTTCCCTGCTTGCTTTCTCACCCTCTGAACCCCATCCTCATTCCCACTGACCCCAACATCTCATTTATTTGATTCTAGTACTTATGTACACTTGAAGTTTCTCATATCATGTAATATTTAAACTTGTGAGTCTGATTCACTTTACTAAGCATAATGGTTTAAAGCTTTATGCATTTCCCTGCAAATGGTTTAATCTATATGTCTTTATAACAGACCAGTACATTATTGTTCTTATACCAGATTTTTTTATCCATTGGTCTATCGATGAATATTTTGGCACCTGCCATGATTTCGTGATTAGTTGTGCTGATATAAACATGGACATGCATGTATCTCTGCTATTATATGGTGATTTTAACATGTTTGGAAAGATACTCAGAGTAATAATGTTGGGACAAATGGAATATCTCTTTTCAGTTTTTAGAAGAATTTCCATAGTCATTGGATTGCATTATAGTCCCAATAGCAATGCAAAAGAATTCCCTTTCTCACACATAATTTTCAGCATCTATTGCTTTTTGAGTTCTTGATTAAGCCATTTTTGCTGGAGTAAAATGTCCACACTCATGACATCTGGTCAATGTAGTACTCGAAATGCTAGCCAGAGCAATCAAGGAAGAGAATGAAATAAAGAATATAAATTGGAAAGGATGACGTAAAACTGTCCTTATTTGCAGGTGACATGGTTCTCTACATAGAAGATCCCCCAAACGTCTCAAAGAGACACTTAAAATGAATTTTAAAAGATCAACCAAGTTTTAAAGTAAAAAATTAATACAAAAATCAATAGATTCCTCTTCACTAACAATGAACTCACTGAGTGAGGCTGGAGGAATAGAGCACTGGTTACAGCACTTACCTAGCAAACACAAGGCTTTTATACACAAATGGAAGAAACTTGAGAATATCATGCTTAGTGAAGTGAGTCAGAAGCAGAAGGTGAAACATCAGATGGTCTCTCTGATATGAGAAACCCAAATCACAACTCCTTTGGAATTTAAGATGAAAGACAAAGTGAAAGGGGGGGGTATGGTGGGGGAGGACGGAGGGACAAAAGGAGAGTGGCAAAGCCCTTGTCACCTTGACAAGATACGAATGTGCACAAAATGCCCAACCTCATTGTAAACCTTGAATTTTGCTCATATACATATCAATAAAATGTGTGTGTGTGTGGGGGGGGAAGATACTAGAAAAGAAACACTGAACCTCCTGGAAGCCAAAATAAGTAAACCTCTTGAAGACATAGACATGGGCAAGACTTTTTCAATAAGACACCTTATGTAAAAGGAATGATTCCCAGAATCAATAAATAAGGTCATATCAAAGTAAAAATCTGCTAAGTGAAGGAAACAATTAAGATGGAGAAAGAAGTTACAGATGGGAAAAAAATACCACTTACACCTCAAAAAGAAGGCTAATTACTAGAATATGCAAAGAACTTAGGAAAAATAGACTCCTCAACATCAAAGAGCCAAATAAAAAATGGACTATTGAAAAGAATAGACAATTTTCAGAAGATGTACAAATGACCAGCAAATCCACCAAAAATAGTTGAACACCCTTAGCCATTGGAGAAATGCAAATCGAAACAGCACTCATACACATTTTCTTTATCTGTTCATCTGTTAATAGACATATTGGCTGCTCCCAAGTTTTAACTACTGTGAGTTGTGCTTCTGTCAACGTGACTATATGTGTTTACTGTAATATTATGTCTTCTAGTTTTGGAAAGATACTCAAAAAAGAATAGCAAGGTCAACTGGATTTCTATTTTCAGATTGTTGAAGACTCTCTATACTGATTTTCATACTGGCTTTACCAGTTTATATTCCAAACAGCAAGGAGAAGGGTTGCATCCCCCCTGCAGCCTCATCAGCATTTGTTTGTTGTTGTTGTTCTTTTTTTCAATTTTTGGTTCGCAAATCGAATATATTTATTATCTAGATCATTATGAAAGTGTTGCAATCTCTATATCTATTAAAAATAGCCATTCTTACTGGAATCAGAAAATCTGAGCTTTATTTTTATTTACATTTCTCTATTGGATAAAGATTCTGACAAGCTTTGTGTATTTATTGACCATTTCTATTTCTTCTGAGAATTATCTGTTCATTTCAAATGCCCATTTTCTTGAGTGGAACTTTTATTTTTGAGTGTATACTTTTTTCCACTTTTTTTCTTATACCAGGTATTAGTCCTCAGTCCAAGAGGTAGCTGGGATTTTTTTCACCCTTTGTGTTGTTTCTCTCATCATGTTTTCACTTCTCTCCTCTGTTATGCTGAAGCTTTCCAGTTTGCTTGCGGTGTGAATGCCTTTTCTTGTGACTCAGTCTTCAAGATTTTTCTTATTTTGTCTTACAGCATTCAGTAATTTGGTTTTAGTACCTACATCTTTGTCCATTTTGATTTGCCTTCAGTACAGAATGAAAAATGAAGTTCTAGATTCTGTCTTCTACTTGTGCATGTCCAATTTTTTTCAAAAACCATTTGTTAAAGAGACTCCTTTTTCTCCAGTGTATGTTTTAGTCACCTTGCTGAAGGTCGGAAGTGTGAAGGCGCCCCGGTTGTTACTTCATCCCTGTTTCTGCTCCTTTGATCCACCTGTCTGCTTCTGAGTTTTCACCACGTAATTTTAAAAATCATTGGGTTTTTTTGGTAATATGACTTTTTCTAAAATTATTATTTTTGTTAGTGTGCAGTCATGACATATGACTACATTGAACTTGGAGGAGGTAGGTAGTTCCCTTTCCTCTCCCCGCTCTGTCTTCTCTTTTTTCCCATACCTCCTTCCCTTCTCCATGGAATTAATCTCCCTCTTTCATACCATCACTAGTTTATTTGGCCCTTTGATTGAGTCGTATTGTTTGTTTATAATATTAGAGAAATCATTTGTTTCTGATTGAGTCAATTAAGCATAAGGATCTCAGTGTGCATCTATTATCTTACTAATGGTTCAAGTTTATTTTTATGACCGAGTAGTATTCCAGTGTGTGTGTGTGTGTGTGTGTGTGTGTGTGTGTGTGTGTGTGTGTGAGTGTGTGTGTGTCACATTTTGTTCATCCATTCATTTGTTGATAGACATATAGGTTGCTTTCAAGACTTAGATACCGTGACTTTGCTGCTGTAAACAGGGATATGGGTGTAATAGTGCAATGTAATGGCTTTAACTATTTTGGAAAATACTCAGAAGAGCAATAGCTGTGAAATGAAGTTTTCATTTTTTGAGAAATTGCCATACTGACTTCCATAGTCATTGTTTAAATTCACTGTCCCACCAACAAATTCAAGTTGTTGTTTTTGTTCCAACATCCTTGCAAGTGTTTGTTATTTTTGAGTTCTTAATAGCTAAAGATGCTGAATATTTTTCATGTGTTTGTTTATTATTTGAATATGTGTTCTTCTGTTTTTGATTGAAATATTCTGTCAATATATAGCAGGGTTTTTTTTAATTTTCATGGTGTGATTTAATTCTGAAATTTCTATTCCGATTGTTTGTGGGAGGGCTTGATTGACCTATTTGTGAGAGTTGGCTTTGAAAAGCCCCACAGTGACTGTACTGTTGTCTATGTATCCTTTTATCAAGTGATTTTTGTTTAATGATATTAGACATACTGATACTTGGTGCATTCAGATTTACAGTTTTAATCTTTTTGTGGTAAGCTATTCCTGTACTAATATGTAGTAACCTTCTTTGTCTCCTCTGAATATTTTTGGTTAGAATTCAACTTTGCCAGAAATTAAAAGAGCTATTCTTGTATTCTTTAAGGTTTCAGCTTCAAGAAGGACTATTTTGCATTCTTTCACATTCTGGGTTGTTTCTGTGTAAGTGAGGTTGCTGTCAGCCTATATTTCTTATTGATTTTTATTCATTCTACCAGCATGTATCTTTTAATAAGGGAGATAAGATCATTTACATTGAGAAATATTTTGTAAGTATATTTGTAGTTTTTTCAGCATATTATTTTCCACAAATTCCTTTTTTCATTTCATGGTTTATGATTAAATTTTAAAAATATTTTCTTCAGTGTTGGCTTAGTGGCTACGGATTCCTGCTTGATTTTGTTATGAAAGTTTTTTTCTTTATTTATTTTGAAGAAAAGTGTTGAAAGCGAGTAATCCCAGCAGTCCAGCGGCTGAGACAGGAGGATCATAAGATTTACCCCTATGTGGACAACTTAGCAAATGAGCAAAATGTCATGCCAAACAAGAATAAGAAAAAGTGCAGGGCATGTAACTCACTGTAAAGGCCCTGGGCATTAGTCCACAGTAACACACACACACACACACACACACACACACACACACACACACACACACCATTCTGGATCAGCATATATTTTATTTTAGGGTTCAAACAATTTCACTTGAAAGTCTCTTGGCCTTTGGAGTTTGTGGTGCTACATTTCTTGTTATTTCTATTGTATTTTGCGTTTTTTACTTCAAAGCTTTTAATATTCTTTCTCTGTTCTGAAATTCTCAAAAATTTACTATATGACCTCTCTACTTGTGTTTATTTGAAATTCCGTATGCCTCATTTACTTGAATATCCAATTAACTTCTTTGACATGGATTTTTTTCTGTAATAATTTTGGTGGATAATTTAATATCATTTAAATTCTACTCTAACTTTTTCTTAATTAGGTTTATTCTTTTATTGTAGTCTCATAGATCTTTAATTATCTTCTCATTTTCTTTGAGTATCACTAGTAAAATTCTGCTACATCAACTTTGTTTTCAAGTGTTACTACAGTATCATCCGAGTGATTTTCTATGCTGCCAACAGTTTAAATTGAAGGTTTTTAAATTTTTAAAGTTCTGTTTGAACTCTTTTTCTGTTTTCTAATTCTTTACTGGTCTGATATTTCATGCATTGTAATGCTTTACTGAATTAGTGTTTTTTGTAGTGTTATCCTTCCTCATTCCATCGTTTATTGATTTTTCCTTTATATCTTAGAGAATACTTTTTGTAGCTACTACTGTGCACCGATAACAAGTTGGTCATCTTAGCAATTGTTTCTCTAGGCTACTTATTTGTCTCTTCTTTAATCTCTTCAATTATTTTAAGTGATTTTTGCTGTTTTGCGTTTTTTGACTGAAAATTCATATTTTCGTGTCTCTGAAATACAGCTGGGAAAGTTATAAATTTCCGGAGGCATCGTGTTAATTTGTTTTCTTATAATTATTATGTTTTTAATGTAGAAATTTTTAGATTTGATGGGACAGAAAATTGTGCTATTACAATACCGATGTCTTTGGTAAGTGTATTGCTTCCTGCAATGTATCCCTGGCTTTTAAAAAATTGAGTGTGCTATCATCTACTCTACCTACGTAGACTATTAGAGTAGGTTCTAACATTGTACTGGGTAAATACCTTAGAGCAAGTAAGTGTACTGTTTTCTCTAGTCTTCTCGATGTTGCTTCCTTTAGTTTAAAGTTTTTAAAGAGTTGGGAATATAATTCATTCTGTAGGTCATAGACTCATTCCCTACTACTGCAAGAAGTTTGGGAGAAAGGAAAGAAAGAGAAGGAAAAGAAGGAAGGAAGGAAGGAAGGAAGGAAGGAAGGATGGATGGAAGGAAGGAAGGAAGGAAAGAAGGAAGGGAAAAGAAAGAAGAAAGAAGGAAGGAAGGAAGGAAGAAACAAAGAAAGAAAGAAAGAAAGAAAGAAAGAAAGAAAGAAAGAAAGAAAGAAAGAAAGAAAACAAAGAAATAAAGGAAAGAAAAAGTGATTTCCTATCATTTTATTTGAAGACAGAGTTTGCCCCTTTTACCCTTCCTTTGGACCCTCAGCTGGGGAGGCTATACTACTTTTGTAAAATTTTCAGGGCTTACTAAAAAAAGGATCATATCATCTTAAAAAGATCATATGAATTCTTTCTTTCCCTTTTTTATTATTTTTGGGAAGTTCTAAAGGACCAGTAAATGAAGGATCATGTTATCTTCAGAAATAATTTCATTCTTTCTTTTGTTATTTTCATTCATTTCATTGCATTGTATTGTATGATTGATCTGATTAAAATTTCCTCATTAACAGAAAATAAATCCAGTATTTATTGTGTTAAATATGATTCTGGTTATAGAAATAATGAACACAGACTTTTGAGATGAAATTCTTCTCTATGTAATTTTCAGATATTTTATTAAAAAGAGATGCTGAATTTTATCTAAGATTTGTTTGCATTTGATGTTAACATGTGCTTTATTCTTTCATCTATATAAGTTCTGTATCATCTTTATTGATTTTTATGTGATGAACCATCTTTGTATCCCTGAGAAAAAACAACTTCACCACAAAATGCAAAATTTTATTTTCTCCTCACTTTATTGATACATATATGTGTCATACATAACGTTCACATTGAACTTGAGTGTGTTGTGCACATTCATATCACAACAAAATTACAAATACGTCCCCCCTCTTTTTTGACTCTCCCACCCACTCATCCTCCAACTTAGTTTCCACTATTTTCCTTCATTTAGTTCTGTGAAATGACTGTCATCTGAGTTTCTCTTATAAGAGAAAAGACTCGATATTGAACCTTCTGCATCTGACTCAGTTCACTAAGTATGATGGTCTCAAGTTGCATCCTGCAAGAACCTAAACCTATCTTCTTTATGGATGAGTAGTATTTCATTGTGTGCAAATAACACAATTTTTGTATCTGTTAGTGTGATCACTGAAGAGATTATGTCAATTTGAGGCAATCAGGAACCACACCTGGATTAGGTTTTGTGAAGCACACATAGATGGGGGATCAAGAACACCCTGGATTAGAGTGTGAGTGATTTGTGGGTTGGCCAATGAGAGAAGAGCACCCAGCCAGATGTGGGAGGGCCAACTGGAACCCCAAGGGTATAAAAGGAAGGAAGAGAGAAGATTGTCAACAGCTTCTTCCTTTGGGAAAGCTCTCACCTTCTCAGTTGTCTATGGACACCCACTTGCTACACATTGCAGATCGTCAGCACAGATTTTTTCCAGTCTCGACTTGCACCTGTCTGCTTGTCACTGATGTTCGGGCTCCAGTGTTCGCCATTGGCCACTGTTCTTCAAACAACCAAGATCTGCAACAGACTCACCTCACCAGCTTTCCTGCAGTCCAGGACAAGTGATTTACTTCACAGTTGAGCAGCCATCATAGACTATCTCTATCTTCAGATTTGTAAGCCTTCCTAATGGATCCTTTTTGTTATAAAATCTGTAAATTCTGTCTTTTGAAGAACCCAAACTAATACAGTTAGTCTGCTGATGGGTATTTTGGTGTCTTCCACATTTTAGCTACTGTTACTTGTGCCGCTGTGCATATGTGTACACATGCGTTGCTGTTATATTATGCTTTTAACTCTTTTACCCCCATTTTATTGATATGTACATATGTAATGCAAAATGTTTCCATTGATCTTACTTATTTTGAGCTTATACATATCACAGCAAAATTATAACTTTTCCCTCTCCATTTTGACCCTTCCATACCTTTTCCTTCCCCACTAGTTCTCACTATCCCCCCTATGTAGTTCTATGAAATGATTGTATTCTGGATTTCTCAAATTAGAGATGCTATATTTAACCTTGTGTGTCTGATTCACTTCACTGAGCATGATCATTTCAAGTTGGATCCATTTACCTACAAAAGCCTCAAAAGCCTATCTGTCTTTATAGATGAGTAGTATTCCACTGTGTACACATACCACAATTTCTGTATCCATTGGCCCACATTTTAACTATTGTTAGTTGTACTGCTATAAACATGGGTGTGCATGCATTTCTGTTATGTTTTAATGCTTTTGGAAAAATTCTCAAAGGAGGCATTGCTGGATCAAAGGGGTTATTTATTTATTTCCAATGTTTTGGGAAACTTTCATACTGTTTTCCATAGTAGTTGTACCAGTTTACATTCCCACCAGCAGTGTAAGAGTGTTCCTTCCCCCCCACCCCACCCCCCAGCCCCAGTATCGACGCTGTTTGAGTTTTTGATACATGCCATTCTTTCTGGGGTTAGATGGCATATTAGTGATGTTTGGATTGGCATTTCTCTAATGGATAAAGATATTGAACATTATTTTCATGTGTTCACTGGCCATTTGAATTTCTTCATCTGAGAAATGCCTATTCGTTTCCATTGTTCATTTTTCAATCAGAACTTTGATTTTGAGGGGTTTCTTTTTCTTCAGTTTTTTATATATGCTGGTTATGAGACTCCTATCTGAGGATTAGGTGGTGAATATTTTTCCCATTCTGTCAGTTCTTCAGTTCTCTCCTTAAGCTGTTGATAATTTCCTTCGCTGTGCAGAAAGTTTAATTTTACATAGCTCCATTTGTTAATTCTGGAGGCTATTTCCTTGCTTTTGGTGTCATGTGATGGAAGTCCTCGCCTACACTTATATTCTGTAGATTTTTGCCCAATTTGTCTTCCAAAAGGTTCAGTGTTTCAGTTTTAATGTTTAGGTCTTTGATGCACTTTGGTTTAATTTTGGTGCAGACTGAGAAGTGCATGTCTAAATTCATTCTTCTCCATGAGGATGTCTAATTCTCCCAGCGCCACTTGTTGAAGAGGCCATCCTTTCTCAAAGATCAGGTAACTGAGGATATTTGAGTTTGTCTCTACATCCTCAGCCATTTCCACCTGTCTGTCTGTTTTTGTGCCAGTACCATATAGAACATTATAACTATTGATTTGTAGTATAGATGGATGTCTGGAATAGTAATGCATCCTACCTTGGTCTTATTACTCAGGATTGCTCTGGCTACTGCAGGTCTCCTTTGCTTCCATAAAAAGTTAGAAATATTTTTCAAGTTCTGTGACAAAAAATCTTCGATAATTTGATAGAAATCGCATTAAATTTATATATCAGTTTGGGCAGTATAGTCATTTTAACTGTATTACTTCTGCCTATCCAAGAACAGGAGATGTCTTTCCATTTTCTTATGTCTTCTTCAACTTCTTTCTTCAGTATAATATAGTTCTTTTTATATAGATCCTTCATGTCCTTGGTTTGTTTTACTCTTAAATGTTTAATTTTTGCTGGGCTTTTGAGAATGGAATTATTTTTTCTGAGCTCCTTTTCAGTAAGGTCGTTGTTAGCGTAGAAGAATGCTATTGACTTTGTGGTAATGACTTTGCATCTTGCAATTTGGCTAAATTTGTTTATTATTTCCAAGAGTTTCATAGTGGAGCTTTTGGGATGTTCTATGTAGATAAAAAGGTTAGTTTGACGTACTCCTCTTTGATGCTTATTCCCTTTGTTTTACTTTCTTGCCTGATTAATATGGCAAAGGTTTCAATGACAATGTTGAATAGGACTGGTGAATGTGGACAGTCTTGCTGTTTTGTTTTGATATAGAGGACAATGCTTTCAATTTCTCCCTGTTTAATATTTACAGTGGGTTTGGCATGTATGGTTTCTATCAGTTTTAGTTAAGGCCCTTGAATACCTATTTTTCTCAGGGTTTTTTTTTATCATAAATGGATGTTGGATTTTATCAAAGCCCCTTTCTGTGTCAATTGACATGATCATGTGGTTTTTATTCCTGCCATTGTTGCTGTAGTGTGTTACCTTGGTTGATTAATAAATGCTGAACCAAACTTGCATCCCAGAAACAAAGCTCACTTGTCACGGTGTATGATCTTTCTGATTACTTGCTGAAATCTGTTTGCCAGAATATTATTGAAAAATTTTGCAACAACAGTCATTAAGGAGATGGATCTATAATTTTCATACCTGATTAAGTCTCTGTCTAGGGTAATGCTGGTCTGCAGAAATGAGTTAAGTAATTGTTATAAATGAGGACCGAAAAGAGGGTGAGTAGGTGGCGGATCACGAATGCAGACCCGAGCACTGCTTACTGCAGTTCAGGCAAAATGGCATTTAAGAGATTACAACAGGTCCTATAGTCTCGGTCGCTGGGGAAGATGGGGGAATGACGCGCTCTTCTTTTTTCAACCAATCAGATTCCATCTCCACATTTATCATCGGTTGCTCTAGGTTGAGGCAGATTGCAGGTTAGCTGGTTCCGGGTACGTCCTATGCGCACGTGTGTGATCATACATCCCACAAGTAATGTTCTCTTTAAAAATTTTGTGGCACCATTTGAGCAGCACTGGTGTTGCTTCTTCCCCAAAGTACTGAAAAACATCTGCTGTGAATCCATTTTGTCCTGAATTTTAATTTGTTGGTAGACACTTTATTACTGCTTCAATTTCTCTGTGTGTGGTGAGGCTATTAAAGGTCTTTATGTATTCTTGGTTCAATTTTGGGACTTTTTATGTGTCTTGAAAGTCATCAGTTTCTTCCCAATTTTCTAATTTGTTGAAATAGAAGTGTTCAAATTAGTTCCTTATAATTTTCTGAGTTTCTACAGTGTCCATTGTAGTTTCACACTTTTCATTTCTAATTGCATTGATGTGTGTTTTTCTTTCCTTCTTTTGGCTATTTTAGCTAAAGGTTTAGCAATCTTGTTTATTCTTTCAAAGAACCAGCTCTCTGAAACATTGATTTTTGTGTTGTTCTGTTAGTTTCAATTTTATTAATTTCTGATTTGATTTTATATTTTCTTCTACTATTGTTTGATTTAGATTGTTCTTGTTTCTCTAGAACATTGAAGTGCTTCATTAGATTGCTTATTTGAGATTTCTTTGTTCTATTGATGTGTGCATGTATGGCTTTGAATTTCCCTCTTAGGACCACTTTGTTTGCATTCCATGGGTTCTTGTGTGATGTGCTTCCTTCATCACATTACTCTCAGAAGTTTTTTTTATTTCTTCTCTGATTTCTTCTATGACCCATTGTTTTCTCAGTAGTAAGTTATTTGATCTCCATGAATTTGTATATTTTCTGTTGTTCCTTTTGCTGTTGACTTTCAGGTTTATTGCACTATAACCTGAGAGTAACAAATTATTTCAACTCTTTTGTATTTTTAACCATGTCTTGTGGCCTATAATATGATCTCTTTTACAAAATGTTCCATGTGCTGATGTGAAGAAAATTTTTTCTGTTGGTACTGGGTGGAATATTCTATAAATGTCTGTTAAGTCCATGTTTTCCATACTGTTGTTTAACTGTAATAATTTCTTGTAGATTTTCTGTCTAGTTGACCTATCTATGTGTGATAGTGGAGTATTAAAGTCCCCTACTATGATTGTATCAGGACCCACATGTCCTTTCACATCTAATAGTATTTGTTTTACATAACTGACTGTTCCAGAGTTAGGAGCATTTACATTAATGACTGATTTTTTCCTGTTGTAATATAGCCTTAACCAGTGTATAGAGTCCATCTTTGTATCTCCTGATCCATTTTGCTTTGAGTTCTGATATATGTGAGAATAGTATAGCTATCCCTGCTTGTTTCTTAGGTCCCACTGCATTAAACATTAAATTCCATCTTTTTATTTTCAGTCTACATGTCTCTTAATGGCGAAAGTGTATGCCTTGCAAGCAGTAAATTGTGAGATTTTGTTTTTTGATCCAGTCTGCCACTCTGTCTCTTTTGATAGGTGAATTAATCCTATTAACATCCAAGGCTATTATGAAGAAATGTTTTCTAGGTCTTGCCATCTTTATGATGTGGTGATATTATTTGTATGACCTACTTTCTTGTCTTTTCATTCTCCTGTTTCTGTTGTTTCCTTTTCTCTGGGGTCTTTGGTACTGTTGATCTCCCTTTCTTTGTTTAAGGTTCCTTGAAGTAGTTTGTGCCATGCTGATCTGGTAGAGGCAAATTTCTTTAGGTTTTATTTTTTAGGAAAAATTTTTATTTCTCTCTCTATTTTGAGAGATAATTTTCCTGGATATAGCAGTGTGGGTTAGCATTTATGCACTCTTAATACTTTAATGATATTGTTCCATAAGCTCCTGGTATTTAGGATTTGTGTTGAGAAATCTGCAGTTATCCTGATGACCTTGTCTTTGTAAGTCACCCACTCCTTTTCTCTTATAGCTTTTAATCTCTCTTTGCATTGGATCTCTGGGATTTTTATTATGATGTGTTTCAGTGGTGTTATTTTCTGATTGAAGCTGTTTGGAGTTCTAAATGCCTGCAGTGGTTCAATACTCATTTCTTTTCTTAGATTTGGGAAATTTTCTTTAGTAATGTCATTGAACATGTCCTTTAAGCCTTTTGTTCTGTCCTCAGTTTGGTCCTGCACTCCCATAGTTCTGAGGTTGTTTCTCTTTGAGAATTTTATCAGCTGCTGTAGCCAGTCACTTTCTTTTCCTTTTTTTCTTTCAGTCTTCATTGACCATATGTTCCAGTTCATCACCTTTCTGTTCAATATATCACAATCTCTCCTCACAGTGTTTACTCTGGTTACTTATTCTTCCAATGAGTTTTTATTTTTTCAAGTTCAGTTTTCATTATTTCTATACTGTTGCTGATTTGTTCCCTGATTTCTTGAACTGCCTATATTGTCTATTTGGTTCTTCTTTAAATTCCTTGGGTTTCTTGTCAATGTTTTTTTTCCTCCCTTTGTATGTTTGCTCTGAGCTTTCTGTACATTTCTTCTATGACTACGTCAGCTTCTGAGCCATCTTTATTGGATTTGCTATTTGTTGTTTCTGCTATTTCAAGATCCCTGGTATCAGTTTCTGAAATGTTAGGCTTTTTTGTCAGTGCTTTAGTACCTCATTTCCTCATGGTTCTGTTGCAGTGAGTTGAAGCTCAGGTATTGTTGGTGGGTTATCTCTTTTCCAGAGATACATTTATTGTATTTGCCTTAAGTGTTATCTGTAGTTTGTTCCAGTGTTAGAATTTATAACTGTTTTCAATTTATTTAGCTAGTAATTTTGAATTTATTCTCAATGTCCAGCCTTTTGTTTGACCTTATTCTTCACTCTTTGGTGTGAAAGAAACAGAACACAGAAGTGTATATGACCCAAAGACAGGACACTTGTTAGTATATTTTGGATATGGAGGTTTGTAGCAGTATTAACACCCAAACTTTGAATAAAAGTTTACATTTACGATACTATCCAATATTAACAACTCACTAGCAGATCCCAGTAGCGAAATTCACACTATAATCGCTCTACCCAAAAGATTAATAAATGCACTTCCACTATGTATCTAACTTAACCTATTATTGACTTACTAAAGTGTATGATTATTCTCAGTAATATAACCCAGATAATAAGTCAACATTAAGTATACAACGGAAAGCAGAGGAGCATTCCCATGATAGTGGTAATTTGTCAGTGCTACTTCCCCAGTCAGAGAGCAACCGATAGAGAGGAGTATTCTAAGCAAGGTTCGTATGAGTCAGGGAGAACTGTGAGCAAAGGGGAGAAAGTATCACTTCCAGATCTGTGGAAGTATTTATGGTACTATGCTTAGGTAGTTAATCAAGAGGAGGAGAGATTCAGGAGCTATAAGAAGGAGAGATAGAAAGAGGTGAAAAGAAATGGGAGAAAGGGGCATGAACACTCGGAGGAAAAGAAGAAAGCAAAAAGCAAAGAAAGAGTATACATAGAATTGGAGAAGAAAAATTAAGGAAATTTCAACTATTTCAGGAAAAGTGAGAACCTAAACCAAAGAAAGATTTTTTTTAAAAATCACAAAAGAGCAATACCATTATCAAAACTAAATAAAAAGAACACCAATCAGAACACAGAATATAAAAATTAGTTATAAAAAAAGAGGTTGGAGGGTGGGTGAAAAAAATTAGTTAATCACACACCCCCCCCCCTTATTATTTGGATATAAACATTCTAAGGACCTGGGTCTTGCAGTCTGGTGATTGGTGATTTCTACTAAGCTACTAAATCTGGGGGTTTCCTCTTTGTCCTTTGGTGTTTCCAGCTGATCCTGGTGGCTTCTAGATGGATGGGTGGGTCCAGTAGCATTTCAGGCTGAGATCCAGCACAGCTCCACATAGACCTGGGCCTGGTGTGGCCTCTGGGAGTGTGTGGCACAACACTGGTTGGATGTAAGCCTAAGATGGCTTCCAGGCAGGTCTCTGAAGTTGTGCAAGCTTCTGCTTCCTGCGAAGGGTTTCAGGAGTATCTGGCTCAATTCAGGAGGAATCTAGGCTTAGGACAGCTTCCAGTCAGGTCATTGGCAGTGGTTGAGTGTCCACAATGGATTCATAGCCTGAGAAATGCTCCATCTATGTATGGCAAGCAGGAGACATAGGGAGGCCTGGGATGGCTTCTGCAAGAGGTAGGTAGAGGTAGGCAATCTGCCAGGGTCTTGGAAATGTTCCAATAGTCAAGATGATATCTTAGTGATGTTTTTGTTTGAATTTCTCTAATGGCTAAGGATATTGAACATCGTTTCATGTAGTTGCTGGCTATTTGAATTTCTTCATCTGAGAATTGCCTATTCATTTCAGTTGTCCATTTCTTAATGAGGTCTTTGATTCTGAGGGGTAAGTTTTTCTTCCATTCCTTGTATGTTCTAGATACTAGCCTCCTGTCCAAGGTATAGGTGGTAATTCTTTTTCCATTCTATTGGATCTTCCTTCACTCTGTTGATAGTTTGTTTTGCTGTGCAGAAACTTCATAAACTTGACAGAATCATAACTTCTCTGTCTTCACAGAATAATTTGAGGAGCATTAATGTCAGCTCTTTGTCAATCTGGGTAAAATTCAGCATCAAAACCCTTTGCCGTCATTTTTTGCGGAAGGCTAGATAATTATTTAAATATCATAGAGTTTTGTTGATTATTTTTATAATAGTCACAGTTCAATTTTGTAGGTCATATGTGTCTGAACTGATGTTAGTCTTCTGAATCTTCTTATTTACTGGAATATCCGTTTTCAAATTACTCTATAAAAAATCCCCTGAATTTCAATGACGTCTGCTGTTATGTGTTCTTTTCTGTCTCTCAGTTTTAACTTAGCTCTTCTCTATTTGCTGTTTTCCCATTATGTATCAATCTATCATTTCAAAACATAAAAGTTTTGTTTTATTATTTTATTAGTTTTAATTTTCATTAATTTAATTTCTGATTTTATTCTTTCTTTCTTTTATTGTTTTTGCTTTTGTTTTTGTCTTTGAGACAGAATCTCACTCTGTAGCCCAGGCTGGTCCCGAATGCTCTATAGAGCCCAGACTGGCCTTGGAATCACGGCAGTCCTCCTGTCTTAGCCTCCCAAGTGCTAGAATTATAAGCGTGTGCCACGATGCCCAGCTTCTGTGGTGTTGGGGAATCGAACTTGGGTACTTCATGCTTGATTTGGAGCTTGCTAGGCAAGTGCTTTAACCACTGAGCCCTTCCGCCAGCCCCTATTCTTTCTCTCTAATTGATTTTCTAAGATGTTGAATGCATCATTGGGATATCTGCTCATGATCTCTGTTACTTTCATAACGTAAGCACATAGAGCTTTAAACTCTCTTCTCAGTACTGCTTTTACTTTCTCCACATATTCGGAAAAAGTTTAGCCTCCATTTTAATTTGATTCTATGTTTTAAAATTTACTCTGATTTCTTCATTTACACAATGATTGTACATAAAGACACTATACAATCTCCACATATTTTATGCTTTTTATTTTTTATGTGATTTATTCTACAATAATCTGATATCTATCATGTGTGAGATTATTTCAATTTTTATTTATAAGGACTGGCCTTATGCCTTAAAATAACTGTTTTGTCGAAAGGTTTTTTTTTTCTAAGTTTAGTTTTGTTTTAACTTCAGTGGTATTTAAATGTCTATATATGTGATACATGATGGTTACATTGAACTTGAGTATTTCTGCACATATATTTCACATCAACATTGTAATCCACCCCTCCCGCTTTTTCTGCTCCTGCCCTACCCCACTCCCCTGGCTCCTGTTATCACACCCATTCTTTTCTATAAAGTGCCTCTACTCTGGGTTTCCTGGCCAATGTTTTTATGCATGCCATTTTTGAGAGTGAGTTACTGAGGCCACTCAATACATACCTGCATTTGGGTTTTTACACATATCTTTATGTGGAGCAGTCTATGTTTTATGAAAGAATCTGAAAACATTTAATGTACACAACATTTTATGTATAATGTACTGATGTATACATACTTCCAAATATTCATCTTTTATGAGTTGTTGGCTTTACCTATATGTAGTTATCTTCAATTTTTTGAATTAATTTTGCCTTAAATTTGGTCTTGTTATGTCTGAATATCACTCTCTTTGTTTGCTTTTAGCTCTCATTTGCATGCATCAAATGCCATTTTCAGGCTTTCATGATCACTTTGTTTATGTCTTTGTGAGTGTGGTGTTCCTTTAGGCACCATATAACTTTTTTTCTTAATGTTTGATTCAAACCTTGAGTTTTGTCATTTAATTATTGAACTAAGGCAATTAACATTCAAGGTTATTATTAAACGGCACGTGTAATTTCTGTCTTTTTGTTTTGTTTTGTTTTGCCATTGGTTCCCAAGCATTTATTTGCATCTTTCCTCTCCCTTTGCTATTTTTAGGATTCCTTTAAGTACTATATCTAAGGCTCGTTAGTAGTGATAAATTTCTTTTGTTCTTGCTTCTCTTAGAAAATCTTCATTTCTCCTTCAATTAGCAAGGATGATTCTTCTGGATACAGTAATTTAATTTGGAAGATATTTTCTTTGGGAGTTTGAAGCAGTTTTACATGCCTACCTAGACCTTAGAGTTTCTGTTCAGAAATTTGCTTTTATTCAATGATCTGCATTTACAAGTGATTTGACATTTTCCTTCCGTAGCTTTTAATATTCTTTATTTATTCTGTGCTCTTGGCATTTTAAGTATAATATGATAAGGTGTACATCTTTATTTGGCATGTCTGTTTGAGATTCTAAAGTATTTCTATACATGAATATTGGATATTTATAATTTCATCAGGATTTGGAAACTTTTCTGCTTTTATTTCACGAAGTAGTATATTTTTATACCTCTAATCTGTAACTATGAGCCTTCTTTAAACCAAAGACTTGCAAGTTTGATCTTTGGTTTTTGTCCCTTGTTTCTATGTTTATATTTTTTTCATTTACTTATTCATTTATTTATTATTTTTAGACAGGGTCTCGCCATGTAGCCCAGGCTGGTCCTGAGCTCACTATGGAACCTAGGCTGGCTTTTAATTCGTGACAATCCTCCTGCCTTAGCCTCCCAAGTGCTGGAATTACAGGTGTGCACCACCACGCCTGGCTTATGTAGTGCTGGAGAGTCAAACTTGGGTAGTTAGTATTTGACTCAGCACTTGCTAGGCAAGTGCTTTAACCTCTGAGCCATTCCTCCAGCTCCTTTGACTGAATTTTATAATTCAGTCATATATATTTTTTTATTTTCAGATTTAAAATGTTGTCTTCTTCCTGATTTAGCCTCTTTGTGAACAATTCTACCGAATTTTAATTTGATTTATTGGGCGTTTTATTTTCTTGATTTTTAAGTCTGTATTCAATAAATTGCTGTTTCATATCATACATGGTAAAATCTTTTATTCTGTTGCCCATTTGTATTTTTCTTTGATTTGTTGATTGTTTCTAATGATTCATTTGAATAACTTTTCTGATATTTCACGCATTTTGTATCATTTTGATCAGTTGCTATGTGAATATTAACTTTCAGGAAGTAATACTGACTGATTTTCTTAATAATGCTTCAGCTTCTTAATTGACATTCACATACCTCCTGGCTTCGAAATCCCTCACTATGGTATTGTTTTTCTCTGCTACTGCTACTGGTATAATTACTTAAAAGCAGTTGATGTAGTTGATGAATGAGGTCAGTCCCTTTGCTTGGAGTGTTTCTAACACTTCTTCTTTAGGTTGAAATATCTACTCGGGTTTGAGTGACACTGAGTTGTGACTGAATTGACACCCAATTTTTTCTGGCTGAGTTGAGGTGTGGCTCAGCAGAACAGCACCCAGTCAGCTTGCCTGTAGAGCATGCTTAAGCTTTCAGGCTCAAGCTCTCTGGCCCCACTGAAGAAGGTCTAACTGTAGTTTCAAATTTTCCTCACATTTCTGTCTTGTTTTTCTAATTTTCGACTCTGTTTTTTTTTTTTATTATTCTTATTGGTTTCAGATTGCTTCTTAAACTGAATGGAAACGATTTTCTCTTTTTCTTTTTAATCTTTATAATGCAACAGTTAGCTTTCTTGATATTGTGTTAAAATTCTGTGGGCATTCTTCCTTTGTTTTCAATTTTTTTCTACTCTGGCTCCATTTTGCTTTCAAGTAACATGTTTTGAGTTCATGTGTTATTTTCATTTTTGATCAATGCTGCTGTTTATGCGACGTGTTCCATGTTTACTTTATCACTTTTTCTTCCTTTCCAGAAATTATTTTATTTTGTGAACTTCATAGAAGTTCATTTCATTATTTCCATAAACCTCATCATTTCAAAAATTGTTTTATGATTTCTTCAAAAATCTTTCTTCTTGATATCTCTATAGCTCCATTTCAAAAATTATGAATTTATTTCAGAAAATGTTGGGGGTCTTCTTGGAGTTACTCATTTATTGTGCTGGAAATCTGGCCCTAGATATTACACAGGCTCTGAGCTCTCCCTCTGCTTGGACTCTTAAGATTGATGTTGGCAAAGGTGATAGGTTTTCTCAGCGGCCAAGACTGGGTATCTATAGTAGTAGAGAGGACTCTTAAGATTTTTACTAGCAAAACTCATGGTAGTTATGATTTTTTTCTCAAAACAGAAAATGTCACCGATTAAATCCTTTGGGAGAGACAGACACACTTGAATGTGCAGTCTTCATGGCAGTGGTACTATCACCTTAACATCAAAACCTTTGAAATAGCCACGAAACCAGAGCTTGATGCATAGATGTGCATGGTAGCGCCAAAGCTCTGAGATCCTAGTTGATGCGGACCCTGATCATAATGTAGAAGCAAATCTGCTGCCTTGTTGATAATCATGTAAGAGGCATAAGTTTTTTCCCATGTTTGTTAATATGCACATGCAATACACAGTGGACACATTGAACTTAAGTACTTTGTGCACATATATGTTGTGTCAACATTACAATTCTTTCCCTCCCCCCATTTTAGTCCTCCCACACCTTTTCCATCCCGCGTAACTCCCACTATCACACCCATTTGGTTCCGTAGAATGCTTGGATTCTGGGCTTCTCATATTAGAGAAACCACGCAATACTTAACCTTCTAGGTTTGACTCAATTCTCTTAGCAGGATGGTCTCAAGTTGCATCCACTTACCTATAAAATCCTCAAATCCATCTCTGTTTATGGAATAGTAGCAGTATGCCATTTTAATAATAAGTATTTGCAAAGCATCTGATATTCACAAAAATACAATACCTCTGTGGCTGAGAGTACAGGCTAACCTGTCACACTAGTCACAATAGTGGTTCTGGTGGATACGTGGAAGCAGGATCTTGAGCAGACGCAATTAAAGAATGACAGAAGAATTGATTATGGAGAGTAAAGTCATCTTTTGGTCTTGTGGCTCAGATTTCAGAGGTGCAGATGTTCATGGAGAAACTGATAATTTGGAGACTAGAGCGTGGGCACCTGAGGAACAACCAAGACTCCAGATGGGTTAATTAATGCCTAAGAAACTTCTGGCATTGAGGCACATATACAATGTGGCTGCAGAGCTGGTGTCTGAGATACAGGAAAGTATAGAGACTGTGGTGAGAGTGCAGGCACACACAAGTCCGGTACAGCTTTCAGGGTTATTGGCATATGTAGCTTTGAGACAGGTGACAGTCCAGACACCAAAATGGTAGGATCACAGCTCTTTTTCGAAGTAGAAGTACAGCTTCACGTGGTTCTCTTGAAGGACTCGTTGAAATAATGAATGGATACTAGATTAATGTCTTCTGCAGGGAAGTCCACAAGTGAGCAATGCAGTGGTTTTCCTAAATGGCTTGTATAATCATTCCAACTCTTTTTTGTATTGATAATCTCTGGTCTAACCTTGAACTCAAGACAATCCTCCTGCCTCGGTCTCCTGAGTGTTGAGATTAAGGCCTAAACTCCTACTTCCAATTTATATGATGCTGCAGGAATGGAATCCAGGGACTTGGTTTATTAGTCAAGAACTTTAACAGCTGTGTTATCTAAGCCCCCACCTTCCCCTCAGTTGGTGTTTAAGGACCTGGCATGTGTATACATACAACTTATTCTGTCAGTGTAATTGCAGGTTTCCACCATTTTCAATCACTGTACTTACTCCCTTCACACTTACTTTCCTTTCCACTCGATCCTCACACCTATCTCCAAAATCTGTCTTTTCATTTCCACCATCACTCATTTTAATTTTTTATTATTTATACTTTATGTTTCTCCAATAAAAGAAACTGTTATTTTAAACTGAATTTGATTTGCTTCTCTGAGCTTTATGGTCTCCAGTTCCATTCATTTTGGGGAGAGTGAAGAATGAAATGCTTTTATTTTTTATGGTTGAATAATAAAACATGACATATGTTTGCCATGCTTTATTTCTGCGTTCATCTGTTGACAGTCATCTAGGTTTGCACCAAAGATTAGCTATTGCGAAGTGGCCTGCTATATGTGTGTACCTGTGTCACTATAGTATGGTGTCTTTAATTCCTTTGGACATATACCCAGGAGAGAATTTCTGGGTCAAATGTAATTTTTATTTTTACTATATTATCAGATTTTAATGCTGATTTCAATAGAGATGATACTAGTTTACATTCCCAACAGCACTGTGTAGAAAGGCTCTTGTTCTCCACATCCTCGCCAGCATTTCTTGCCTTTTGTGTTCTTAATGATATTCTTTGTGACTGAGAGAGGAAGGAACCAGAGTTGCTCTGATTGTTGAACGTCTGTGCTAGCAACTTATACTTCTTCTTTTGAGACTGTCTATTCTGTTCATTTGACCATTTTTGATTGAGCAATTTGTTTCTTGAGATTTTTAAAATTTTATTCTCTATACATTCTAGATAGAAAGTAGCAAAAATTCCCATTCCATAGGTTTTATCACACTAGTGATTCTACATTTGCTGTTCTGAAGCTTCCTAATTTATTGTAATTCCCTAAGTTCATTCTTGATAGTATTTATTACGCTACTGGACTTCTGGTCGGAAAGTCCTTGAGTGTGCTTATTCCTTCAAATAGTTCCATCTGTTGCATTTCAGCACATGTAAAATCTCTTTTACATCTAGGTTTTTGAATCAATTTTATTTCAATTTAGTTCAGGATTTGATTCTGTAAGTAGTCAGTTTTACCAATACCCTTTGTTCTCCCTTGCAAGTACTAACCACGCCTGACCCTGGTTAGCTCCTGAGATCCGAGGAGATCTGGTGCCTTCAGGGTGGTACTGCCATAGACCACCCTTTGTCAAACAGGTTTTCTTTTCTCCAGTGTATTGGTCAGTTTTTGAATAATCAGATGGCTAAAATGCTGACGGTTGTTCCTTTGTATTCTATTGAGTTACATTGGTTTACATGTCTATGTTTGTGCAAGTATCATTTTGCTACTCTGCTATGGTTTTGTAATATAACTTGGAATCCGATATTCTGATATGTCCTACTTTGCTTTTATGGTTAAATTTGCTTTCTAGATCTCTTTTGGTTTCATAAAAAAATTAAAATAAATTTGGAATAATTTTGTGAAAAATGTCATTGATATTTTAATATGTACTGCATTAAATCTACCGATAATTTTTGGTAATATGACCCTTTAAAAACCATCAGTTGTACTGATCTGAGAACAAAGGATATCTTTTCATTTTCTATTCTCCTCTTCAATGTCTTACTTTAAAGTTCTGAAATTTTCGTTACAAAGTTACTTTAGGTTATTGGACAGTTTGATTTTTAGATATTCAGTGCTTACAAAATTATTTTGAATGTAACTGTTTTCTTGACTGTGTTGACAAGTTCCTTATTGTGGCACAGGAACACAGATAATTTTTGTGTGTTGATTTTTATTGGCATTTTTGAAACATAACACTCATATTCCTACTGGGAGATTGTCACTTATACCTATTTCATCTTAACACTTAGTTCCTCTCCTCCTTCTCACTCTTTCCCCTTCCCTTACCAGTCCCCATTCCCATCCTCACAGGCCTACCTCCTTCATTTCTGTCTTTATTTTGCTCCTTAAATCACTTATAATTTATTATTCTCACATATAATAAACAGTGCAATCATTTACCTTTTTATATCTGACTTATTTCACCTACCGTTATGGTCTCATGGTACGCCTCTGTTTCTTCAAATGAGTTGAATTTATTTTTATGGCAGAGGAGTAATCCATCATGTACATAGAGCACATTTTCTTTATATACTTGTTGTTGATGGACACGTAGGCTGCTTCTCGGTTTTAGGTATTAGGAATTATGCTGGTAGAAACATGGATATGCATTTACTACAGTTCATTTTTTTCCAAAATATAGTGACCTACTTTGTGTCTTCTGATTAAATTTGGTTTCATATCAACCTTGTCAGAAATTAAAATGGCTGCTTCTGCTTTATTCACTTTCCAACTGCTTGAAGCATCTCTCTTATTAATCCTTCCATTTCCAATCTGGGTGTAGCTTTGAGTGAGATGTGTTTCTTGCAGGCAATTCAGAGAGAGTAAGTCTTTTGATTGAACCTGGAGAGTGAATATCATTGACATTGACTGTTATTGTTGAAAGATACATACTGATCCCTCTCATTAGGTTTGTCTCCCAGTGTTTGATTTCTTTTTGTTTCTATTTCTTTTACTACTGTCCTAATAAAATTTACTCTTTTCCTTGGTCTCAAAGATCCAGTTGTCCTCTCTGCCACTGAAAATTTTTCTCCTGCGTGGGCTGGAGGAATGTCATAGCAGTTAAAGTGCTTGCCTAGCAAGCACAAGGCGCTGAGTCCAATTCCACAGCACCACAAAAAGGGTGGAGTGGCACATTCTTATAATCTCAGTACTTGGCAGGCTGAGGCAGGAGAGTTGCCATGACTCCAAGGCTTCCCTGGGCTATACATAGTGAGTTCAGCATCAGCCTGGGCTATAGAGTGAGATGCTGTCTCAAAAAATGCTGAAATATTTATTTATTTATTCATTTATTCATTTTACCAATGTATGGTCTTTACCTCTCCTTTTACTTGGAAGGATAATGTTGCAAGATACTCTAATCTTGATAGGCAATTAGTTTCTTAAGGTGCTTGGAAATCTTCAGTGCGACCTTTTCTACACATTAAGATTTGTATTGAGAAATGTGCTGCTTATCTGATAGGTTTGCCCTTATAGATAAGTTGGTCCTTCCATTCCACAGATTTTAGGATTCCCCTTTGTTCCGAGGTTATGCAATCTTGGGTAAGATTTTTTTAAAGTAGGGATTCTTTACTGGTTATGACTCTTTTTCTTCCTGAATAACTTCTGGATTTTTTTTTGGTAGAAAGTAATTTTAATGGGTAAGTACAAGGAAGAAAGTGAGGTAGGAGGCAGGCGCTCCCCTGCCAGCAGGAGAAGGGGCCAGGGTGCCCTGGATGTTCTTACCTTCTCTTAGATTTGGGAACTTTCATGCCATAATTTCAGCGACTAATATAGTTATGCCATTAGCGTCTCCTTTCACATCTTCCCAGAAATCTATTTATCCTTAGCCTTGCTTTTTTAGAATCACTTTTGAATATTTGGATCACAGTTTGACAGTCTCTTTTTACTTTTCCACTATTACTAAACACACTACTACATGAACCTTATGTTTGAGTTGTGATTTTTATTCTTTTAACTATTATCTCCTACATCTGAGACTTATCAATTGAGATTTTATTTCCAGCATTTCTACTTGAAATTTTTCCATAATATCTAGTTTTAATTGGAATACATTTCCATGGTCTGCTTTGTCTTCTGCAATTCATTCGGCTGTTTATTTGTAAACTTGTTGATAACTGAAAAAATGATTTATTTAGAGGCTTACTTGTGTCTTCTCTGATCTCTTTAGATATTGAAGTACCAGGGTTGCTTTTTAGATTGTTGTATTTTACCTACTCTATTATCTGTCAGATCAGCTTTCAGTGAATTATAAATATCTTAAAGAAAATAAAGGAACAGAAATAATCAGAATAGGCTAGTAAAATAAGAAAAAATAAGAAAAGAAAGTTTTGATTAAAAGAAATGGAGAGAAAAACAAGAGAAAAGGGAAATATAGCTTTTTTTGAAACAGGGTCTTTCTCTGTAGCCAAGGCTGGCCCTGAACTCACTACGGAGACCAGGCTGGCCTTGGACTCACAGCAATCCTCCTGCCTCAGCCTCCTGAGTGCTGGGATAACAGGGGCAATATAGTTTTTGTAATGGTACTTATATACAGAAAATCATGTAATTTATAATTCATTTAAAAAGTTATCAACTACCAGTGACAGAGAGAAGCCAAAAAACAGCACTAATAATCAGCAACCAGCAATATCATAAACCCAGGGCTGCCCAAGCCCTTTGTAGCTCTTGTTTCACCATAATCTGTCCTGGTGCTGGACATGCAGCTATGGAATTTATTGCTTTCCCTGTTTGGCTTTGGTCTTTTATGGTCTGATTTATTTCTGTTACCTTGTCCCTACCTTCAGGAAGGGGAATGTTTATCCCGTGCAAGTGTGTGTTTCAAGTGCATAGATTTCTTTCTCAGATTTATAGCAGCTTACAACCAGAAGTTTGTCTTGAGACTCAATGGAGACTTTGGTTTGGCAGTTTATAATATCAAACACAGCAAAACTGGAACTGTTAGAAATGTGGTGACTATTAGAGATAAGCTAAATGCATTTTCATAATGATAAGGACATGTATCTTTTGAGGTCCAGAGGCAAAATATTAAATCTAAAAACATCACTGAAAATTCTCATGCAGTTTGAAGATGATCTGACGATGGATATTCCCTGCTCGTCAGTGGGTTCATCCACTGAGCTCCGTATCTGCATGCACTGTTGTGAGGCTGGCTGTCACTGGAGTCGGCTCAATGAAGGTGCGACCTGGACGGGCGCATTCTTATCCCTGCATCGCACCTTTCTCTCTCTGCTTTCTGCTTCCCGGTTTTTTCCCCCCACAAACAGCTTTTCTCTACGGCACACTTCGCACTGCCACTTTTCCCTTGGAGCCGGCCCACTATGCGTGGACTGAGACGTCTGAAGCTCTGAAACTCAGCCAAAATAAATCTCTCCAGACTTAAATTGCATATTTGGAGTATGCCAATGATGAGACAGTGACTAAAACAATTAATGACGTTGGACTTTCCTTTATATTCTTGTCCTTTTTCAGTAGTGTCTGTATGTCAGTTTAGTCTTGCTGTCCAGTTTTTCATCAGACTGTTTGGTTTTTATTGTTGTTTTTCTGCTGTTGCTGTAATTGGGTCTTGGATGTCACTTAAGTGTCCTGACTATTAACCCCTGTCAGATCTGTACATAAATACTTTCTCACGTTATTTTGTCTTGAAACTCTCTTCTGAGTTTCTTTGCTGTGAAAAAGCTTTTCAGATTTATATACTTCTATTGATGTCTATTTTCTCTTATTCTTAGTACTTCTGCAATCTTATTAAAAATAATTTCTGACCACCCAAATGTGTGAAGTGCATAACAGCTAATTATAGAAAAAGACTACATGTTCATCAACAGATGAAGAGAAAAAGAAAACGCAGTGTATACATACACAGCAGAGTACTCTTCTGCCAATAATAAGGATCAAATTGACTTGTTTGTGGAGAAATGAACAAATACTTATACCATAATTCTAAGATGATAAGAGAAATAAATGAGACAAAGAAAGTTAAACATCACATATTTTCACTTATATGCAGAACCCAAAATATAATTAATTATAAGGGCAAAATAAAAGAGAGGTGATAAGAAATAGGAAAATGGAATTTATGGAAATGGGAAGAGAAATTGCAATGAGAGATGGGATTTGGGGGAGGAGAATATTAAAAAGAACTTATATATATTTTCTATATAAATATAGAACTTATATATTTTTTCTATATAAAAATGAAACTTATATATCTATATATTCCCCAAATTGGATGTAACTATTAAATATTGTTAACACGAACTAATATAAAATAATAATGAAAAATGAAAAAAAGAAAAAAGAAAGAAGGAATATCACCTGGTGACATGTACAGAGTGAAAGAGAAAAATAAAGACTTCACAAAAATGCATAATTATTACTAACAAAATCAGTTAAGCTGCAGAATACAGAAGTAAGTGATATAAAAACAGTTTTCAATAGCATCAAAAATAATATTGTCTAGGAATAAATATAACCAACAGTGGAAATTTGTGTACGATCTAAATTTAAAAGCATTGAGTAAATAAATAAAAGGCACAAATAAATACAAAGACACTCATGTTTGTGGTATGGAAAATATAGTTAAAATCTCTGTATTATCCAAATTTATACAAACGCACATTTAAACAACTATCAAATCTGCAGTGGCAATTGTCATAAAAAGCAGAAAAAAGTTCAAATCTAGTATATCATTAAAGTCCCTGAAGAGCCAGAAAAAAATATCTTGAAAACTAGACAGGATGGAACAGATATCGGGGCCTTACACTAATTTGAATTCCTATGTTAAAGTTCTAGCAATAAATGTATAGTAGTAGCATAAATTCTTGTATGAATGGAACAAAGCTAAAAGCTGAAAAAACCAAGCATATATGGCCAAGTATTTTGATAAAGCCGCCAAGAACACATAATGGGACAAATATACGTGGGACTTATAAATATTGTTAGGAAAACTGGACTCACACTAAGAAAAAAACTAACACATTTTATACCAAGTACTAATTATGATCTTAAAATGAATTATAGACCTAAGTTTATGATCTAAAACCATAAAACCAAAGAGGAAAAACTAGGGAAAGCTGTCTCGATATTGACTTTGGCAATAATTTTTCATACAGCGTAACTCAAGCTGAGGTACCAAAAGTCAATATAAAAGTGACATCACACTGTAAGGTCCAACAGCGTGGAGGTTTTCACAGACAAATGGAGGAAACTTGAGAATATCATGCTTAGTGAAGAGAGTCAGAAGTAGAAGGTGAAACATCAAATGGTCTCTCTGATATGGGAGACCCAGACTACAACCATCTCATGGAACTTTAAAGGAAAGACAAAGGGAAAGAAGGGGATGGGGTAGGGTGGGGGGTGGGTGAAGGGAGGGAAGGGAGGGTAGGGGGAGGGACAAAGGGAGAGCAGGAAAGCCCTTGTCACTTTGATAAGGAAAGTAGGTGCACAAAATGCTCAACTCCATTGTAAACCTTAAATTCTGCACGTGTACATATCAATAAAAGGGGAAAAAAGTGACATTACATGAATCTAAAAGATTTTGAACAGATTGGAAACAGTCAACAAAATATAAAGGCAGTCTATTGATTGGGATTATTATTTTTAATGTTAATTGGTAAACTAATTGAATTGAGAGATGTTAGAAAATTAGTAAAGCACTTTTTTGTGTCTGGAAGTGTCTATGATGGTGTTTCCAGAGATAATTGGCACTTGGCCTGGAAAATAAAGGGGAAGGACAAACTTTTAATTTGAGTATCAATGGAACAAAACTGGAAGAATGATAAAGTATACCAGAAGGTGCAAGCTTAATGTCCCTTATGATTGAGCACCCCTTTCTACTGGCATTGATTGTGTACAACAGACGCCAGGTTCTTCAACCTTTGACAAAGACCCATACCTAAGAGTCTGCAGAGAACTTCCCAGCCCCTGAGCTCAGACTGAGGCTGTATCATTTAGTCCTCCTTCCATAAGTCTTCCTGATCTTTACAGTGAGAAGCTACTGATGTCTTTGGCTCTACAGCATGTACTCATTTGTCGTGCGAATATTCAGTTTCAGACCTTGTAAGGTAATTTTAAAATCTAACATAAAAGTTATATACAGATATTTATATATCTATACCTATATCTAATACCATATAGAGAGAGTTACACATACACACAAATAAACACACACATACACACATTCTCTTCTTTTAAAGAACCCTAATTAAAAAAAACTGTTATCACTGAAGTGGAATAATTTATACTGTTGTGACTGTGCCTGCACATGGGAACCAGAAGTAATTATTTGTGGGAAGAGTTTGGAAAGGTTGAAGATGCAGGACAGAGGAAATCTAAAAGGTTGAAAGTGGAGCTTAATGGATAAGCCCAGAGTGAGTTTGGGGGAACAAAACGCAGATAGAAATGCAGATGGTAAAGATTAAACTTCTGACCCTCCATACTCAGCCTTCCAAAGCATTAATATCTTAGTTACTTTTTTATCACTGTGACTCAATACTCAGAATCCACAGCTTTACAGAGAAAAGATTTATTTTAGCTTACAGTTTCAGAGAGTCACAGTTGAATGTAATACAGTCACAGTCACAGGTGGGCAGTTGGATTACGGTGGAATCACATGGTGGGGATACAGCTAGAGCCACAGCCGAAGCCAGTGCTCCAGAGACAGATCCTCACAGCAGCATGGCAGAACAGAGATGGCCCTGTGAGGAAGGGCGGACCAGCATATCCCCCTCCAGGCCAAATCCCAAACATTTGCCCCTTCCAGCCAAGCCCCACATCTCAACACTACACAGTATCCATAGGTGTAAGGGTTTTTGGGGGGACAATCCATGTCCAAACCAAGACACTTAAGGTTATAAGAAAGCATCACCATGTCCAGCTCAGAGTTAGCCATAGTTGTCAACATGATTGGATTAAGAGGCTATTGAAGAGGCAATTTGATCATGGAGGCACTGTAGGCATCCATGGGTTACCCTTCCTACCTAATCATATGTCAATATCTGAATTAGGTGGTAGAGCCCAGTGGGAAGAAGTGACTCACTGGGGCCAGTGCCATTTTACACGGAATTACATTTCTCCAGGGGCCTAATTTCTGAATACCATGAAGTGAGAAGCTTGCTCCCCCATGGCCTTTTGCTATGAGGTCTCTGCCTGGGAGACATGTTGATAATGAACTAAAATAAAATCTCTTTTCCTTCAAATTGTAATTGTCACATATTTTGTACCAGCAATGGTAAAGCTAAAAAATACAGAAAATTGGTACCACTAAATAAGGTCCTCACAATGACTGTATCGATTTTTGTATGTGTCTATGTGGTGTAGTAGAATCAGTTTATAGAAGAAATTTGCAAAACATTTGGATAAGCCCAAGGATGTCTGAAGAGGTTAGTGTCATGTAAAAAAATAAATAAAGAAGTACTCTGAACTGAGTCAAAAAATGATGTCTTGAGAACACTCAGAAGCCAGCAATAATCTATACTTCTACTCTTCTCAGGTATAAGGTTGTAAATTATAAATTTTCAACTGATAAGAGAGTCTCATGACACCACTTTGAGAAGGGGTAGATTGTTTCCCAGGGACGCATTTCACCATGCCCAGCAATTCAGGCCTCCAGAGGCCAGGAAAACCATGGTCCAAATGGGCATGGTTACTGCTCTAGCTGGCAGTGATATCGCCAATTTTCTCATGCAACTATTTCAGGTCTGCAAAGGCAAGGATTATGGACCTTGAAGGCTTTTATTCAAATTTCAAAGGATTTCCTGGAAAATCATTCAATGAGAGAAAAATACATAAAACTATGCAAATGGAGATTGAGGTACAAGAGAGACCTCAGGATGTAGGAAATTATGGAAAATTGGAACATTTGCAGAGTAAAGCTGAATACGGTGGTCAGACCCAGCCCAACAGAGAAGCCATGCATGCTAGAACTTGAGAAGTTATAGAGGTAAAGCTATCCACATTCTTTGTAACTCATATCCCACTAGAATGTGTACTAGATTCCAGAAATAGAGCTACCGGACTTAATGTTTGTCGTAATGGGCTTCAGTCTTGCTTTTGTCTCATTCTTTCTATCCACCTTTCTCCCTTGGGAATGAGAATATTTACTCTGCACAATGGTATGCTGAAATTTTATAACTTTTAAAAAATTTTTATCAAGGTTCATAGATCTGAGTTTTGCCTTGGTGTCATAGTAGACATTGTCTTGTACTCTTGAGAAATAATGAAATTTTAAGACTTTGAGAAGGTTATTATTACATTTTTGGTTGTATTCAATAGTAGTATTATGCTAGGAAGAACTATGACTTTTTTACTGTCCATATTAGGAGATTAAGTATGTTCTAAAGAGATTGTATTTGAATATCAATTTGACAAGGGGTGAAATATGACTGGTAAGCTTGTCTTTTTTTCAGGATTAAGAGACTCATAGGAGGTAATTGAATCATGGGAACACTGCAGTTCTCAGCATATTAACTCAGTAATGTTCATACATGAATGTGTGGTTAATAGGTAGGGTCTTGTTAGAAAATATGGATCAGTTGAGGCACACTTTGGAGATCTGTCTCGCACTGATGCGCTTCCCCTACGCTCTGCTTTGTTCTACCACATCCACCAGCCATAATGTTACTTCCTCTGAGACAGCTGACATTGTATGAACCTTCCTAAAAAGAGTAGCCTAAAGAAACCTCTTTAGGATATGAATGTCAGATATTTTTTAGAAAGAGAAAAGTTGGCTAATAACAACATGAAAGACTCAAGAGTAAAAAATAGTAAATTAAGTATTATGAAAATGTAGAATATCTGTCAGGGAAAACTTTAGGCTACACGTAGATCTCACCCAAGAGAAGTTTCATGTGGTCTGCAGCCAGCCAGGGCATAGAGGTGTGAGTGCCAGTTTGACAATTGTGACCTTGCCCATGCCATTTTACAGAATGAATATTGTAGTGATCAACACATCTTGTGAAAAGACAATCAAGAATGGAAACCCTGGGGGTCATTTTGAATAATGATGAATTGAGTATATCACAGCAATAGGAAAACCAAGAGCTGGGACAGTGATTAAAAGAATGAAAAGAGTCATTATGTCATGGAAGTTAAAAGAAGAATATGCTTCAAAGAGAAGGAACTGAAAAATATCACCCATACAATGAAATTAAGGATGACGACTAAATCGAAGATATTAACACTGAAAGAACAAAACAACAACAGTGCTCCAATCTCAGTGAAAATACCGAGCACCCAAATATTGATGACATAATTCCCCACTATAAAGGATCAGAAGACAGTGGTTTAACGGCCGATTATAAGGGCAACATTAGGAGAAAGAGGTGTTAATATGAAATAAGGTGGAAAAGTGCTTAAGAATGATAAGGGTGTCACAGTGACTCATAACCAGTAAAAGATGGGTTGTCAGAACTTCTCAAATAAAAACACTTACAACATTTATCAAAATGCAGACTGCTGGGGCCTCATCGACTTCTACTAAATTTTAATCTTTGAGATTCATTCTCAGGAATCTGTAATTGAAATGAATGACTCCTAATGTGCTGTAAATTTCAAAATTACTGAGTGGATTCTAAATGTTCTCACCACAAAGCAATAGTTATATGAGGTGAGCAATATCTGAATTAGCCTGCTTTGTTCATTCCATGACATATATGTGTATCAAAATATCATTTTATACCACATAATTATACATGTAATTATTATTTCTACTGAATTGAAAAACAAAAATTAATAAATACAAAATCCAAGCACTTTAAGTGACTCTGATGTACCCTAATATGTGGGAATCATTACCAGGAAGGTAAAAAAGCCTCAAGTTATTTTAATTGTGAGACATTATAAAACTAATATGAAGTTACTTTGATTATGTCGTATTTAAAATTGTTTCCATATAAAAGGTGAAGACTTTTTGTCAAAACGTGATACAAAGACAAACCACGTGAGAATAACTTGAGTTAACTTTTTTTTAATAAATGGTGAACTCATTTTATGTGCATTGTCAGCCAAAAAAAAAAATCCAGACAATGACAGTAACCCAAACTTTTTAAATAAATGAGCATATGGAGATTTCCAAAGAAAGTCTAGTATTTTAGAAAAACTGCTGTAAATGTTGGAAACTGCAAATTTTGTCTGTAGTATTCTGGTCTAAAATAATTCAGTTCACATATGCCTGATATTTTGTATTACTTGATCATGGTTACATTTCTGACATTGCAAGAAATGTTAGAAAAACCTGTGTTATAATAATAATGCAACTTAAATTATGCAATAAAGGGAACAATTGATTTTCATTTTTATAACGAATTATATGCATGTGATCTCTGAAACAGTGGGACTAAAGTATCAAAAATACCATGTTTTATTATTTTATTATATTTTTACTTAATATTTTCATAGAACAATCCAATACTACACTGTAACATACAGACATACAAAAATCCAAATACAGGAAACTAAATGACACTTAACAGACTGTTTGAAGCACCTGGTAAGAAAACAAAGAAAGAACTGTGGATCCCTCTGCCCCTTTATCCAGAGTTTCTCCATGCAATCTTTCAACAACTGTAAACATATGAATACCTGAATTTAATAGACTAGTGCAGGAAGTGCTTACCAAAACTCTCACAGATTTTTGATAGGGTTAAATTTTTGTTAAGAAAGCAGATTTATAGCTTGCAAATTCAAGATAAGAAGGGGTAATAAGAAATCTATTGTTTTTCCTTACCGATTTTATAAATAAATTTATTTGCAAAATTTCATCAATAATTTTCTATTTGATTTGTACTAAATAGGCACCCCCCCACACACACACACACACACAAACACAGCCAATCGGAGTGCAGTGATTTGTTCTATATGAAACAATTTGTATTGTGATTTAATCAAATAAAATTAATTGCTTAGTGATAAGACATTTCAAAGGACACAGTAAAATTGGCATAACCAGTTATTTTCATTTGAAATATGATTGATAGAAAAATTAAGGCTTTGAAAAAGTATTAGTATGCTCGATGCCATTTATACATACCTCAGTCATATAATTTCTTTCTATTCCAAGCAATTTAAAAACAAGAGCAATTTAAAAACAAAAGTATAAACTCTTGGCTGGTTAAAAAAAATTCCAGAACCCACATAACAATTTTGCAAAAGATATTGCACAATTTTGCACATTAACCCTTTCTTTTTCTGTGAGTTCAAACCCAACCTGATCTCTGAGCTACATGGTGGGTTCAGAACTAGTCTGGACTACAGAGTAAGATCCTGTGTTAAAAAATTCTCTTCTAAAATTCTACACATATCCATATTCAAGAAAAGAAATCCTGAAGACAAAGTGACTATTTTGAATAATCTCCTTATTAGCTATTTATAAATACTTAAAAATAAATAGAATTGCGATTTATTTAGCCACACTGGAGTTCTACCATAAAAAACCCACACAGGAGGTACATATTTGTAGATTGCATCTTGTTATACTAGCTTTAGAGTACTGTTAGTAAATTAAAAATAACGATTTGTGGAAGAAAAATGTATATTACCTATAACGGTGACCTCGACACATTGTTCATTTAACAATGTCTTGTAAACCTGTCATCACCAAACTTGGGCAGATGAGGGGACGTCAATAGTCAAGGCAGGGAGGTGGACCTGAGTAGCGATGATGCATCTCCAAGACAACCGGCACACAGGCAGCAAGCTGCACACAAGCGGTAGATGTGAGAGCCGACCAGAGCTCACTGACAAATTGCAACTAGGCCGCTGGATTTGGACGGTTGGAGCAGTTCAGAGTCATATTGTGTGAAAAGTGGCATAAGCAAGCCTTGACTGATGCTGCCCGCAGCCATCACTATGAAGTGAAGGAAATGTAAAAGCCCAGAGATAAAAAGTAAATTCTCTATGATCACATAGATTGATAGCACAATGGTGACTATATTCCACCCATTTTTCCTGATACTTCTGTCAACACACGTTACTGTCAGAGTATAATTTATTAAAACAATTTTATTCAATGGCTGCTAGGGACAAAGACACTGTTCTAAATTACAACAGAGGTACAGAGAAGCAAAATTTCAAATCCAGAAAGCAAAGTTAGTAGCTCATGAATAACGTGTATTGAGCACTTAACGTTCTTGTTGGCTGTGCTAAATTTAGAGTCTCCTCTAATCTTCACGAAAGCCCTATGAGATATGTAACACCCATTTCATAAACACAGTAAACAAGGAAAGTAATTTTCTTTTGTTTACATGACTAATCCGTACTAGAGCAGGAAGTCAAGCCTCTCAGAATTTGTACTTCTTATAACAAAGTAAAGTTTACTCTGCTTATGTATCTGGGGTATTCTGTGGCTCTTGTCCTAAAAAATAAAATTCAGAGTCTACAATCAAAATTAAAAATAATAGAATTTAGACTTAACTAGAAAAAGTAGTAGGAGCTTCTATTGTGCAAACACTTATACAACATGTCAGATTGAAAGATGCTATTTTCAGTAGAAATACATAGTGTAGAATATTTCAAATTAAAGATGTATAGAGAAAACCTTTCTAAAACTCTTAGTAATCACAGCATACAGGCACAAACGCAATTTCAGAGTTATGAGTCATATATCTGAATCTATGTCAATATGTGTATATATAATAAATACTTATATAGTACATCACATACACATGCACCCAAAAAATAGAATTGTTTCCCTCAAAAATAAACAAGATTGATAAGCGTTAACAAAATTAACCAAAAAAAAAGAGAAGATCCAACTCATTATCCTTAGAGACGAGAGATGAAAATGAGGAAATTACGAGAGACATTGTCACCAAAGAGCTCAGACCAAAGTCCAAGGTCCGTGCTGTGCTGATGTCGAAAAATGAACAGCGTGAACAAGGAGACAGTTGGGAAGCAGAAAGTAACTTCATTTGGAGAAGTATAAAGGGAAGGTGAAGTGGGCAGTAGCAACTCCACTGCAGGAGCGTCAATTGTTACAATCATCCCTTCTATATTTTCCAAAGGTCATGCATATTCATTTTCTTATACAAGATTCGGCCTTTACTGATTGTCGCATATTAGCAGAAAAGCTAGTTCATTGGTTTAAGGTCAGACTCACAGGCCCAAGAGAAGTCCCCAAACTGTGGTGTCACCAAGACTAAAATAGCCTCGTATCCATAGCTTCAGCTCCAGAACCTCGTTAACTTTGCCGTCATTACTGTTCTGCACTCCATGCTGTCCTGCTTTTTCTCAATTGCCATGTTCTTGCTTTTCTTTTCTTTTCTTTTCTTTTCTTTTCTTTTCTTTTTTTACTCTTGACCCAGCAACTCTAATTGCTCTAAGCTTACCTAGCACAAATCTACCTTTTACCCCACACCAGCCTAACAAAGTCTGCCATAGTACCACTGAAATGCAGAGGTTTATTGGGAACTAGTTTAAAACATGTCTTTCGGTAAACTAAAAATAGAATCTAGAGAAATAGATGCATTTCTAGACCTCTGGAACCTATCAAAACAGAACTAAGGGGATGAAGACAGATGATTGATAGATAGATATAGATATAGTTCAATAGGAAGCAATGTCTTTGAAGAAAAAAAAAAGTCTCCCCACAAAGAAAAGCTCAGAATGAGAGGCTCACTGCTGAATTTTAACAAACCTTTAAAGAACAGTTAACATGAATTCTCCCCAAGATGTTGCAATATATACTAAGAGAAGAACTACTTCCCAGCTCATTCTATAAGGCCAACATCACCTTGCTGCAAAAACAGACAGAACCCTACAAGAAAGAAAACTATGTATCAATATGTTTAATTAATATACATAATAAAACTCCTTATAAGATACTTCCCAACCAAAAAACACATTAAAATGATCACATACCACGTTCAAGTTTATTTCATTCTGGGAATGTGAGAATGGTTCAACTGATGCAAATCAATAAGCGGCATATATTACAAAAATGAAATCAAAAACAAAATAATCACAAAATCTCTTCAAATAATTCAGAAGAAAAACTTTTGACAAAATTAAATAGCTATTCATCAGAAAAGCCCTGACAAAAATGAGATATTAGAAGATCAGTTTTCAACTTAGTATGATTAAAACTTCAGATTTATGTCTTTCTGTAAATACGCATAAGCACACATAAAACTTCTTAATTATTTTCTGCAAACCGAGATCATACTATATATACTATTTCACAATTTTACATACAGGTGTATAATCATTTTCCATGTCTTCATATATTCAATTTCATAATTTAGTAACTACTTCATTTTATTATAATATTCTAACACTAGTTAATGCTTCTATTGCTAAATATTTAGGATAGGTCTTCTTGCTGTTTGGAAGAACACTATATTGTTAGCATATTTCTGACAGCTTTTTTAGGATACAGTCCAAAAAGTGAATCAGCTGGTCAATATAAACATTATTAAGACTTGATTTTACATTATCAAACTATTTTCCAAAATTGTTATACCAATTTGATCCTGACAACTAGTATATAATGGTGCTCATTTTCTTCTTGCATTTTGGCTCTTGAGTAATTGAATTTTGGTGACTGGATAGGAGTTATTCTCCAGATACATTAAAATAGTATTGAACGTTTTTTATTTCACGACCATTTAAAATTTCTCAAATCTTTAGGTAAGGTTACCAGTCCAAACTTAGATAGAGGCCAGTGATCAGTGATTCTGCTAATGGCTTAATTTGAATGTGTGGGCGCCTCTAAGAATATCAGATTTCCTACTAGAAAAAAATAATGCTTCTGATGATGAGGTAGACAATGATGTTTAAAACTGAGGTTAACACTTTACCGTTCATTATGCAGATAAGAAAATTATGGCTACTTACGTGAACTTGTTTAAAAGCATACAGCTGATTTGTGGAAGAACCGGGCACAAAATCATCAACATTTTGACCCATAATCTGTGAACTGAGGCATTAAGATCTCACTTCTTTCTCCATTAATTAAAATCAATTACCTAACAATTAAAAACCTTACAATATATCTCTTCTTTATGAATGGCAAACTGAAAAAAAAGAAAAAACAGGCTTACTTCAGGATAATTTCAGTCAGGAAAGTTAGGAAACCCAGCTTCCTATTCCCCAGTCTTCAAATCATACATTTATCATGAGATTTCTTTACCAAGTAGTGCTATAAAATATGTCAGCTGAGGACTCATTCTGTTATAGTGATGCCATCACTGTTCAGCGGCAGAGTGTGCCAAAACATGCTTACCAGCACTATGTTCTGCAACAATGTCCATTCACTAAAACTTGGAAAGTAATACCTTGGACATTGTTAGTATGAGAACTATTATAAATTGTTCTTTATATATTAATAACTTATTACAAGAAAGTGAACTAAAGCCTTAGAAATTTATAAGATAAAGTATCATTTAGTATATACAAGAATACAGTCATATTTTCATTCTAATTATTACCGTCCCTTGAATTTAACATTAGTACTTCTATATGCAGTATTTACAGGATGCGCATGCTATAGCCAGTGTGCTGGCTTTAATAAACTGAGAATGTTCCCTTCTGACTAGATACTAATTCTTAACGTTGTCATTCTAAAATAAATATCTTTCCACTGCAAATTTGTAACTGATGGTCAAAAATGTATTTCAATGAAAGCAATATTCTTGGAACTTAGTAAATATGACCAAAATCCCTGATTTTTTTCTTGAGCTATTGTAGATGTGTTCCCAAAATGTCTACTTATTGTGTCTCTGTGACACAGAAAATACTTTTTTTCACAAGGAACAGAAATTTCTCTACATGTGTCACCTGAGGGGAAAGAAAAATGATCTCTGTCAAGGAATAACACAGAGAAATGCATTAAAGAGCAGACCTCAGCAAAGGATACAATTTTAAATATAAGCTATGAAGAAAAATGAATCACTTCATAATTTCACACAATTTTCAGTCATATTAATTTAATTTTTAAAATTTTAGTTGAATTTTGTAGCTTTGGAGACTTCAGAAGTGAGGAAGAGGATAGCACACTAGAGGGTTTTTCCTTGCCGGTAGTCAACACCAAAGTAGTTATTCATCTGGGAATTCATAGCACCACTGTAATGTCCAATTAGCAAAACATACATTAAGAGGTATTGTAAACCACTCTCGCAAGCCGGCTGATGAATGTGATTAATGGCTGTTCATCTATGGCTATTACACATAGATCTTAACAGCCGGTTGTACAATTGTCAAGAGAAACTCGTGCCCCCTCTGGTTATCAATCAGGAAGGTATATGCTTGGGTTGGTTACTTACATCCCTATTTCTATAGCATTAAGATGTGTATGTTTCAATTATTGAAAACCGGTTATGATTCTAATTTGCAAACAAATTTTACAATAGAAATGTACTTGTTTCTTTTAGTTCACACAAAGACAACCGTAAGCCTTCTCAGTACATAATGCTCCTTTCTTTCCAATTTCTGTGGTCCTTTCTTTGTTACACATGTCCTCATAAATTATTTTGTTGCTATAGCAATACTTCCCTATGTTGTTCTTACAAGAATAGTATTTACAAAACCCACAGTCATCGCAGGTTAAAAATTTTTTTTTTACTAACCATTATAAAATGTGCCTATCACACAATTTTGGATTCAGAAGTAAACATCTTAACATCTTGTGCGTCTTTTTATTTCTTTAAGAAAAAGAGCTATCTTTTGTAATCCTGTGTTGATGGACACATCATTTTAGGCCTCATGGAAACAACAGTGCTTTTATAACTTGAAAATGAATTAATATCCATTTTAATTTTACTTTATGACATTGTATTTGAATAGCTAAAGTAGATAGAGTTCACAAAATGGCAAGAGTGTAATTATTAACATAACAATGCATATGAAGTTCTGATTATTCACTTATGATGTATAACATATTTTTGTGCCACATTTATTTACACTTCAATAATAGTTAAAAACTTTACTAAAATTAAAATTGACCAGAATCAGTTAAATACTTTTGTAAAAAATGCTCTGTAATTGTGATCAATGTCAAACAACTAAATTTCCTGAAACCTAAAGTTTAGAGATATGTAAGAAACACTAGAAGAGTCCTTCCTACCTGTGTCCATACTGTTCTTAAATAATTTAAAATGCTCAAATTGCTTTTCAAAAAAGTTTGGCATAATTTTAAATATTAAATGTTAAAAGCATCCATTTAATTTCAAGTTAATTATCTTTAAACATATGTTAAGTCTTTAATTAATGTTTTTGAAGCCCTATAGTTGAAGAAAGAAGATAAGTAAGTTAGAATTAGTAAAATAAATGAAAAATATTCTTCATTTCACATCACAAATTAACTGCAGGGGGAATTTCTGTGGATATAATAGTAGAGACAAATACTGCTTAGTGAACCAGTATTTAAAGTGTGGAAAATGTTTTCAAAGTTAACTTCAAAATGCAAAGTAATATCAATATCATAATAAAATTGGAATAAATATCACTGAAGCCAAATCGCACTGGATTGTGCCCAAAAGGTGGTACTGTGTGAGGGTAGTCTTTGTGGATAAAGCCTGCATGACTATGAAGTAAACGAAATTCCTGTTGAACTTGCTCTTACCCACTGTCCCGAATCAGTTACTAGACATCAAATGTGTTTCATATACGTGAGACTGTTGTATTCTGATCTCCGGATTCACCTGCTGCCTTTCTGATAAAATTTTGAAACACTCACTCAAGCTGTGCTAGATCATGTGGTTAACTAAGTCCTTAATGTATTTCAACTGAATCAAATATTTCTATTTTCACAGGCTCATTTAGGGGAGAGGCCTTTAAATTGGTGATTCTAACCATGAGGAGAAAGAAGTGTTAGAGAATTATTTTGCTTCATGAGTCTCGTCACCTGGCCATTTGTTCCCTATGCCTAAGCCATGTGTTGACCCTAATAATTATTCACTGATTGAGATGGAAATATCTTCCTACTGGGTTAATAGCAGCAGTCAGCAAAGTACATTCTGATGTTGGCACCTATTAAGAAATATGCTGAACAGTAACTAGAATATCTGAAGCACAGAAGTGTTGCTTTAGAAAAGAAAATCTCAGTCTTTGCCACCCCGTAAGTGTCCTGCAGGATCTAAAATCTGATTATCTCAACCCAGACCAATCTCTCTAAATAATCATGAATTACAAAAGAAAAAAAAACTAAATTTCAGATTCTGTATAATACTTAAGGCATTTGTAATTTGTTTTCTTTCTTTTAGCCCAGTTAAAGCAAATTTCCCCAGTTGCTTTTCTGAACAGCTCTGAAACAAGACACAACTTCAGAGCCTCTAAGATCTAACCTGATTTCCAATCTAGCAAATGTGGCAATGACTGAGCTTTAAATGAGTCAAAATATCCCTTTAATTTGACACAGAAAACTAGTTATTTATTCATTCCTAGCCCCATACAAGTTCTCCTATTAAGCTATCCATGTATGTATTACGTGTAATTTTCACAATAAAGTAGATATAATGTGCTCAAAATAAGAAAAAAAAAAAAACAACCTATAAATTCTGTTGCTTTCTAGTCCGAAGCTCCTGACTGAAAAACCTCTAGTGCCCTCTCGTGGCCAAACAAAAGACAAACTTCATCACATCTAGCTAGAGAGGAGCAGCCTGCCGAGGCTCTCAAACATTTTATATAACACCTCTTTAAAAAGAAAAAAAAAATCTCTTTTATAGGAAAAATATTTCCATGAATTGACTGATTCTGAATAAAAAGCAATATTACTGAATACAAGTTCGCTATACACTTGAGAGTTACAGGATTTGTTTCAAAAATAGCAAGTATATAATCCACTATTTGTGATAGTCTAAACATAAGACAATGAAAATGATGCGTACATGAAAGTGATAATGTCACTTCCTATGTTCTTATGTGGAGAAAAGTCAATGAGAAAGGATAATTTAAAGTTTCAGGACACCTGCTTGGAAAAAGATGATTCAATGTTTGTACGTACAGTATCTCACCGAGTGTGTAGATGTGCAATGTTCCCTTGCCAAAAAAAAATAATAATACATAAGAAATCTGTAGATATGTAAAAAAGTTTAATACACATACACACATACACAAACACACACACACACACACAAGTGTATCAAGTGAGTGGTGTGCTCTTCAAAATAGTTGTTTTGGATAGCAACTGGACTCATAAGATCTGAATATTTTTGAAACTTTCCTGTAAAATTAGTGCTAGAGCCAAAAACTTTTTTCATTTCTTTCTGGCAGTGCCTTATTTTTGATAAATGGGTGTATTATTCAGCTTTATCTTTAACATGACTTGGCATATTAACATCCCATTTAGTGGCTTTCAATTTGTCAAATATATTTTTAGGGGAAATACTTATCAGCATCAAGAGTAGTCAAAAGAATTTATAACTTGATCAGAGTATAATGGGAGGAAAGAGCAGCGCTCTGGGAATGAAACATTTCCTGCAACACATAAGTGGAAGATGCAGCCAGCACATTGACTGTATTTATGAGGAGGCATCTGAAATTTGTTGTGTGTTTCAAAAATCAATTTTTTTGTCAGAAAATGCATAGTTCATCCTCAAATTAGTTCCTGGCACTTGGACCACAGAAAACATGGGGTTTAGCTACATACCAACATGGATTCAACAGAATATTATACAAATTCTTTCCCCTTTCAGATCAGCACTTACAGTATCTCTTTACAACTTCATAAGCATGAAAATCTAGACTCTTCGCTTGACCTTTTCCAGGTAGATGAAGTGGACCTTTTTCTTTCTCTGGCCTTTGCCTGTAGTAAAATAGATACTGTTGAAAGCTTTTTTACATTATTCTGCTGCACTTTCTTTGTCTTTGGCTATGAAGAAATGACTTCTGTTAGAAGTACTAGTTTTTCATTATTCCGTTCTTCTTGGTATCTCCAAGTTTTCGTTTCTTCACCTCTAATACTAGAATACAGGAAGTGAAGGAAAAACAGTGATTTCGCTTCTACATAGTTTCCTAAGACCGAAAGTTTATGGAAGATCTACCATCTTCTAAAAGAAAAGTCCATGGCGCTTTTATACCATAAATATCATTTTCATTTGTATATGTTTGAGATACATAGCAATTACATTTGGCTTGGGGGACTGGTGTGTATACAGATCATATATGATTTATTTTTACTACCCTTTCCCCTCCCTACCCTCTCATTTCCATCTTTCCCTATATCCCCCTTTTATCTCTAGTCTACTTCCCTGTTCCTTATCATCTCTCCTTTTTTTGCTCACTTAATTATATTTTGGGTTTTATATATAGGGGAGACCATATAATATGTAACCTTCTCTTTCTAATGTGTCTCACGGTACATCCATTTTCCTAAAAATGATTCATACTCATTCTTCTTCATGGCAGAGTAGTAGTCTACTGTGTGTATTTACCACGTTTTTCTGCCTTTTGTTTTTTTATGACTGTTTACTATTGAACTGTATTTTCTTCTGTAGTCAGTGTGATTGAGTAGGGCAAAGTAAGGATAGTCTTATTTCTAGATGTAGTAGGACACATTACTTTTGAAATACTGATGTATTCATGTAGAGATGCTTATTAGGAAGTGGTACACATATATTATTAGTTCAACGGAAGTTCTGAAGAAGATGTATAAACAAAGGAGGTATTAAAATGTAGAATGAACTTAACACCATGAGCTTGGATATGGTATCTTAAGGAGTAACAATAAATGGTCCTCTTTATTTTACTTTTGTTACCAAATATTTGGAAGTCTATCACCCAGAGGAATAGAAATCTATTGAAAGCTTGTTGTTTACAATGTTTTGGTTGTTTTCCATCAACCAATAGCTGCTAGGTTTTACTCTGTTCCAAATCCTATTCCATGTCCCAACATCATCCCTGGAAACAGGGAATCAGGAATGAAGCAATAAATTGTAGCCGTCCCATACTAAAATCTTATTGCTTGTTACAAGCTCATTTCCCTGGGAATGAATATAATTTTACCCCAGGTACTAAGCCTACCTGCCAAACGTAGGTGAGGTAATCTTCCAGAAAATGAAAAAGCAATTGAAAATCAATACAACTTGTGTAGATGAAATTCACTGGATATTCGGTTTTCCCAAATATCCTGATTAAACTATCCAAAAGAATTCTTCATTTATAAAATTACATCTTTTGGTGAAAAGAATCAATATGTTCAAAATATTCTTGTTAACTAAGATATAAAATGACATGTAAGCGATCATGTAATCACTATATTGATTTACACATCTTTTGTTTTAAACTCATTTATGATTGAGTAACACCATATAAAGTAATCTATAAGCAAAGTGGTGGTTTTTTAAATACTATCATTAGTAAATATTAATCTTGAGGGACGTGAACAGATCAACACCAAAAATTAAACAAATAAAAAGCAAATCACTTTGTATCTGCAGTACACAAATGCGCACTTAATTACGGGAGATTTTAAAGTATGTTCTTATTTTGCTATTGGTGATTGTTATGATTTGGATCTGGAATGTCTCCCAAAAAAAAACTCATGTTTGAAAGATGTTTCGATTTTGGTGGATAATCCTTTGATTTTCTGGCCTTATCAGAAAGGGAACTTCAATGGGGCCTGGCTCAGAAGACGAGGGCCCACTGGGACATGGCCTGGAATGATATGTGATAGCTTAGTTAGCCCTTCCTATCTTGGCTTCTTGTCTGCCATGAGATAAACTGCTTCTCTCCAGCTAGGCCTCTACCAGTTTCTTCCACCACTGTCATCTGCCAACAATTTGCCTATACCTTCTAAAACTTTGAATTTACCTGAATTGGTGGTTGAGTAGTCTTTGGAAGTGCTTTGTGGGAATAGTTTGGATGGTGCAGAGTAGAGGAGCCTTAGAATACAGTAAACTAAGCTTGCTGAGAGATTCTATTCAGAGCACAGAAGACTAGAATACTGATAGAAATGCAGATAGAAAAGGCCAGGTTTTAGATGGAAAAAAAGAAGTCTGCTGACAATAGATCGAGAAGTGAGCCATGCTACACTCTAGCAAAAAGTATAAAAGTATCTCAGATTTGTCCTGAAAGTGAGACTAAAGGTAAAATGCCATTTAATGTAGTAGAGAAAATTTCTAGGCAGATCAATGTTCAGGTTGTCACATGGGCACTATTTTTGGCTTTTATTTAGCTATATTGAGAATCAAAAAGAAAATGGCAGAGGAAAAAAGATATAAAAATAGAATTTATACAGAAGGAAAATGATTACAGAAAAAGCACATGATTGTTGAAAAGGTTAACATTAAAAAGAAATTACGTGCTCTGCAGAAGCACTATAGGAATAATGCCTTGAGGGAGTCTCAGGAATCAGCAAGATTCTACCCTTTATCCATTCAAGGGCACAAAAGCAAAAGATTGCTGCGGTCTCCATTTCAGTATAAGTCTTAATCTCCTAGTTGGGCATCCTTCAGGGATTCCTGGGAAAGAGAATCTCTAAGGAGTTCAGCCTTGTAAGAACTTAGAAATCATTGCAGCCGTGGCTCAAAAGAGCCAAACCATTGATCAAGCCAGAAGTAAGCAGACCCTGGCATCACCCACATGGTGCTGGCTTTAGATGTAGAATGCAAGAGTTGTTGGGTCAGGAAAGCTTCTAAAAAGATTTCTGAAAAAGGCCTTAGAAGACTTGTCTCTCCTAAAGTATACATTATCCTGTCAATAGCTGTTTGTCAGGGTTACACTGCATCCAACACACACACACACACACACACACACACACACACACACACACCAAAAAAACACATGCATGCACATACATCTTTCATTTGAAAGATCAATGGAAAACTCTATGACCCCATAGCTTATACATTCCACATGAATATAAATCTAGTGTTACAAGAGTATTATGATTGAGGTCTAAATTGTCCCTTATATATATTTTACATTTAGAGGCACCACTTTTGGAATGTGATTGTACCATGGGACCACCACTCAACAATAGATTGACTCATTGAGGAGTTTATAGCTAAATGAAATGCTGGGAGGTAGGGACAGTGGAAGGAGGTGCTTACCAAATAGTTAAAAAATTAAACCACTAACCCTGTTGCTAAACTCAACAAAGGTAGGAAAAAAGAGCCATATCAATGCAATTGGTAGTGAAAAAATTGAATTCATCACGATGAGTGACAAAATCTTAAGGATTATAGGAAACTGCTTTGAAAAACTATGAACTAAAAAATTTAAGAACTTAGAGATAATAGATACATTCGTATGCATGTATCAACTACCAGAATTGAATCAAGAAGATAGAAAACATTTGAATAGACCAATAGGTAATAAAAGCACTACTAAGAAAAACCCAGAACTCAATAGATTTACTGCAGAATTCTATCAAATTTTCAGAGTAGATCTAGTGCCACTATTCATCAAATGCTTCCAAGAAATCAGAAGAAAAGGAACGATGCCAAATGCATTCCTTGAAGCTAAAGCAACACTAATACTGACAAAACTGGACAAAGACCCAACAAAAAAGAAAGCAATAGGCCACTTTTCTTAAAGAACATAGATGCAAAAATTCTGTACAGGATATTTGCTAACAGAATGCACCGATTCATGAAAAAGTTGTTAAAGCATGCCCAAGTGGGCTTCATGCTAGGGATGTAGTGATGGAACAACACATGCAAATTAGTGAATGTGATACATGACATTAGCAAAAACAAAGACAAAAACCACACGACCATGTGTATAGATGCAGAAAAAAGCCTTTGGAAAAGTTCAACATTCATATATGATAAAAAATTGAAGAAAATAGGAATAGATGGACTTTACCTCTAATTAATACAAGTGTTTATGACAATCCCTTTATAACATCATTCTAAATAGGGAAAAAAAAAAACCCTGAAAGGATTACCTCCAGCAGTGAAACTAAGAAAGTGTGTCCCTTATCACTATTATGTTTAACATAGTACTTGACACCTTAGCCAGAGCAATTTGGACAGACAAAGAAAGGCAGGAAATATGAATAGAAAAGGAAGAAGTTAAACTGCCTCTACTAACAGATGACATGATCCTTTATGTATATGACCCAAGAAACTCTACTAAAGAACTCTTAGAAATAATAAACGAATTCAGGAATGAAGCAGGATATTAAATCAACATGCAAAAATCAATTGTGTTCTTATATGTCAATAAGGATTTCACTGAAAAGAATCAAAAAAATCCCATTTCTAATAGCAACAAAAATAAATACTTATGAATAAACCTAACCAAAGTAGTGAAATGTGCTTACATCAAAAACTTACAATACCCTGAAAAAAGAGATCAAGAAAAACTTAGAAAGTGGAAAGACAGTTCCTTTCCTGGATAGGCAGAACCAACATTATCAAAATGACGCATTGATTCAATGCAATACCAATCAAAATACCAAAACCATTCCTCATAAAACTAGAAACAACAATTGTAAAACATATAGGGGACCAGAAAAGACCCAGTATTGCAAAAGCAATCCTGATCAACAAGAGCAGAGCAGGGGACATCAAAATTCCACAATTCAAATTACACTACAAAGCAACAACGACTAAAAGTACATAGTACTGGCACAAAAACAGAAAGGATCTATGGAACAGAATTAACAACTTCGGGCACATTCAGCAATTTGATCTTTGCAAAAGGGGCTGAAGGACAAAGAAAAGTCTCTATAACAAATACTGTAAAGAAAAACAGTTACCCACACGAAGAAGAATAAACCTAAAATCATATCTCTCACCATGTACTAAAATAAAATCTAAATGACTCAAAGAAGTAGACACTAAAGCAGAAATACTGAATTTGCTTGGAGATAAAGTAGGTATAACCCTAGAAGACATAGGTATAAGAATGGATGCTTTGGACTGAGCTCCAATTACACAAGAAATAACACCAATAATCAACAAATGGGATTACATCAAACTAAAGTGCCTTTGCATAGTAATAGAAGCAATGAACAGAGTGAAGAGACAACACACAGAATAAAAAGTAATTATCAGATACTCCTCAGACAGAAGACCCAAACCTCGAATGAGACAACACATAGAAGCCAATACATGGATGTTGAGAAGAGTGATGTGTAATCTAAAGACGGAAACCACATGTGGCCATGCAGAGTATGCAAAATAAGAGAGTCTGAACACTTGTCCTGTATGGAACAAAGGCCACTGATCCTGTTCAGTCAAAAGGGCTCAGTGTGGCTCCTTGGTCATTTACCACGCTGTTGCTGATCCCTCCATTTTTCAAATAGTCATCTGTTCCTTATGAGTGCCCTGTCTTTCTCTCTACCCTGCTACCTGTGTTGAAGCTTTTTTATGCCTTTGTTGTTGTTGTTGTTGTAAATTTAATAATAGAAATAGCTGTCTATAGCCAGTTTTTGTGTTTGGTCCATTTCAATGAACGTTACTGATACCAGGTGACCCCACTTTCGTTCAAATTTTTCATATCTGTCTTTCTTTATGGCTATGTAGTATTCCATCATGTATAGGTACCACATCTTCTTTAGTCGTACCTCTGTCAGTGGATGGATGTTATTTCCTGGATTTGGCTATTAGGAACTGTGCTACTATAAACACGGATTTGCATGTGTTTTTTTTTTTTTTTTTTTTTTTTTTTTTTTTTTGGTGTTTTAATTTTATCTTTTGGGAATATGCCAAGTAAAGCAGAAGCTGAATCAAAGGGGATTTCTATTTTCAGCTTTCCAAGGAATCTCCTGACTGATTTTCATAATGATTGAACCAGGTCGTTTATGTATTGTAAACCATCGCTGCATTCTTGAGATGAAGCTAATATGATGATGGTGCTAAAATCTTTTTATTGATTTTAGGATTTTTTTATTTTATGAGTTCTTTGTGTAGTCTAGATATTAAATCTTTGTTTGAAGTTTTCCTGTTGAAGATCTTCTCCCACTCTGTGGGCTGTCTCTTCACCTTGTTGATTGTTTCTTTTTCTGTACAAAAGCTTTTTAGTTTGATGCAGTCTCGTTTGTTGATTCTTGCTGAGATTTATTGAGCAGCTGGTGAGTTTTTCAGAAAATAATTTTTTGTTTTTATGTCTTTGTCGAGAAAAAAGTATATTCTTTGAATATTGAATGGAACATTCTGTAAATATAAGTCAAATTGTTCCATAGCATAGTTATCTCTAATATTTCTTTCTTAATGTTTTGTCTTTTCCTTAATAAATACTTGCAAAAATCCTCAATAATATAATGGTGAATAGAATTTTAAAAATCAGTACAAAGATCTTAGCAACGTAATCTTCTTGGCTTCATCTCAAAAATGCAGGAATGGTATAGAATACATAAATCAATTAATATAATGCACTACACAAAAACAGAGAAATCACATGATTGTCTCAACAGAAGAAGAGAAAGTCTGTGACCAAATTGAACATCTTTTCTTGATTAAAAAAAAAAAGTGATGAAAGCGTAGAAAGGACTTTATCTAAAAGTGACAGAAGTTGTTTATGCCAAAACTACTCCCAATATTATATAAAATGGGGGGGGGGGGTGGGCTGGAGGAATGGCTCAGCAGTTAAAGTGCTTTCCTAGTAAGTACTACATCAAGTGCTAAGTACCCGAGTTCTATTCCCTAGCATCACATAAGCCGGTCGTGATGGTTCATGCCTGTGGTCCCAGCACTTGGGAGGATGAAACAATAGGACTGCTGTTGAGTTCAAGACCAGCCTGGGCTCCATATTGAGTTCAGGACCAGCCTGGGCTACAGACTAAAAAATGAGGGAAAATTGAAGACATATACACCTAAGTCAGGAGCACAACAAGACTGTCCACTCTTAGCACCCCTATTAAATATCACACTTAATACCCTAACCAGAACAATCAAACAATAGAATAAAATAAAGGGAGTAGGCCTTGAATGGATGAAGTTGAGTTATCTTTATTTGCAGATGGCATGGTTTTCTGTGTAGATGACCTCAAAATCTCTATCAGAAGACTGAATAAATTAACAAGTTCAACAATGTTGCAGGGTATACACATTTAACACAAAAGCTCAATAGCATACCTCTATGCTAACAATGAACTCAATGAGAAAACAATGAGAACAATGATGCTCTTAACAGCTCCTCATAAAGTTAAACACCTAGAAATAAACCTAGCCAAGGCAATGAAGAACCACTAAAACAGAAATTATACTATGCTGAAAAAAATAGATTGAAGAGGATCTTAGAAAATGAAAAGATAACCTGTGTTCCTGGATAGGCTACGCACAACAAATATTGTCAAAATATCTGTACTGCTGAAACTGATATACAAGCCCAATGTAATTCTTATTAAGGTAACAACAACACTTTTCACAGAGCTTGAAAAAAATTCTATACTTCATATAGATTCAAAAAATACCCAGAATAGCCAAAATAACCCAAAACAACAAGTAAAAAGTAGATGGCATCAGAAATCCTGACATCAAGATATGGTTAAAGCCAACAGTGATTTTTAAAAAATGGTATGGACATAGAAACAAGCTGGTTGACAATTGGAACAGAGCAGAGATTGCAGAGACAACCTCACGTACCCTCAGCTGTCTGATCTTTGAATAAGGGGCCAAAAACCTCACCCAAGAAAGGATAGCCTCTTCAAGAAATGGTTCTCAGAGAACTGCTTATCCACATACAGAAGAATGAACCTAGACCCATGCCTATCGCATATCAAAATCAAAGCAAATTAGATCAAAGATCTAGTTATTAAAATGTCAATACTGGAGAGCAAAATAGGAAAAAGTCTTGACGATATTGGCATGGACAAAAACTTTCTCAATACAACACCTGAGGCAAAAGAAATAACCTTCACAGTCAACATGTGGGGCTTTATATAATTAAAAAAAGATTCTGCACAGGTAGGAAAACAGAGTGAAGAAAGAATTAACAGAAAAGGGAAAAATTTTAGTACTTCCTCTTCTGACAAGAAGCAAATAGCTAGAATATCCAAAGAACTGAAGAAAAATAGACCCCTCACAAAGACCCAAATTAAAACTGGACAATTTATATGATTAGACAGGCCTTAGAAGAAGTACAAATGCCCAGCAAATACACGAAAAATGTTCAACAGCCTTAGCCATTACAGTAATGGAAATTAAAACAATAAGGAAATTCCGTTCTACCCCTGCAAAAATAGTTTCTAGCAAGAATTCACAGAACAATAGATGGTGAAAAGGATGTGGGAAAAAGGAGCACATTTACATTGCCAATGGGACTGTTAACTGATACAGCCAATATGGAAAGCGATTATGTTTATTCTTCAAATAAATGAAAAAGGGTATTTCATTTGACCCAATGACAACTTTTCTGGGTATCTTTCCAGAAAAGTTAGAAATATCATGTAGCAGAGATAAGAGATACACACATATTCATGTTTAGAGCAGCACAACAAATCATGAAAGGTACCAAATCACAGAAGATACCAAAATATCCTTCAGTGGATCAATGGATAAATAATATGTCATATATACACAATGGAGTACAACTCTGCTATAAAGGCAGATAGATATGAATCACTTGTGGATAAACAGATACAACTTAAGATCATTTTTGACTTGTACATATTGAATTATCCCTGGATCCTTTAGATAAAACCTGCTTGGTTGTGATGTATCTTTTTTAAATAATTTGCTGAATTGTATTGGTTAGTATATTATACAGTTGTTTTGCATTGGTGCTCTTTAGGAAAATGGCCTGTAGCTTTCTTTTTTGTTGTTGTTGTTGTGTTTTTTGCAGGTTTTGGTATTAAAATTATACTGGCTTTGAGAAATGAATTGGCAACCTTCCTTCCTTTTTTTCTTGAAAGATTTTGATGACTACTGACATTAAATCTTTTCCTGAACATTTTGTGTAATTCTTCCACAAAACCACCCAGTCCTGGACTTTTTCTAGTTGGAAGTGGTTTCATTACTTCCTCAATTCTTTGCTATGGTGATTGGTTTATTCAGATATTTTCTTCCTTCTTACTTCAATTTGGCGGTTGATATGTGTTTAGAAATTCATCCATTTCTTCTAGGTTCTTAAATTTACTATGGATAGCGTATAGATTATCAAGGTAGTTTTTCTCATCATTCTTTGGATGCTAGTGCTGTCTGTTGTAATTTCACCTTTTACATTTCTAATTGAATTGAGGTAAGTTTCCTCTTTCCTTCTTCTTGTGAGTTTAGCCAGGGGTTTTTCACTCCTTTTTATCCTTTAGAATGAGCAGCTTTTTGTCTCAATGATCTTTTCTATTGTTTCTTAGTCTTAACTTCTGCTCTGACATTTTAAATTTCTTTCCTTCTATTAATTCTGGAGTTGAACTGTTCATACTTTTTTACAGTATCTTTAGCTCTGTAATCCGATTATTTGTTTGAGATTGCTTGATTCTTCTTATGTGTGCATTTATAGCAATGCATTTCCCTCCCAATCCTGCCAAATTCATTTTTATTTGTCACTGGGAACTTTCTAATTTCTTCTGTGACCCAATGCTTGTTCAGCATGGTGCTAGTCGATTTTATATTTGGTTGTGGAATATCTTCTCTGTCCATTATTGTATTCTAACTTCATTCCACTATGATTCAATAGTACACATGGGAACAATTTTTTTGTATTTAATTGTGTGCATGTGATTATTACTTTTCTTGTATTTGTGTAAGCACATTTTGTGGCCGAGAATATGATCTATTTTGGTTCTGTGAGAGGCCCAGAAAATGTGCATTTTGTTGTTTTGGGGCAAGGCACTCTGTAGATATTGTAAGTCTATTTTTTCCCACGAAATACTTTAGATCTGCTATATTTTTATTGACTTTTGTCTAGACATACTGCCTTTCTGAGAGAGTGGAGTGTGAAAATCATCCCTCATAATTGTGTTGGAGAGTTTACCTGTTATTTTATGCCCAGTAACTTTTGCTTTTTAAAGTTAGGGATGTCACTGTTGATACACAAATATTTACTCTTCCGGTTGAATTGTTCTCTTTATGATGATGAAGTGACCTTCTTTGTCTCTTGACCAGTTTTGACTTAAAGTCCATTTTGTCAGCAAAGAGTAGCTACTTCTACTTGTTTCCTTTCTCCTTTTGTAATGGTATTACATCCTTTCAATTTCAGAATTTCAGTCTCTCTCTCTCTCTCTCTCTCTCTCTCTATATATATATATATATATATATATGCATATTATATATATAATATATATATATTAACAGATAAGCAACATATGATTGTATTGTATCTTTTTAAGACAATTTGCCACTCTCTTCCTTTTGATTAGTGAATTGAGAGTGTTGGCATCATGACAATAATTATCCTGTAAGTATTGAAACCTAACATTGTTCTAAACTCTGCACGTTGATTTTCTTCTGCTTTTCTGTTCGTTCAGCTGTCTCTGTTGAATGGACAGCTGCCTCTGTGTCCTTTGCTGTGCTAACCCTCTTTGTCTCTATCCAGTACATATTTATGGAATTTTTTTGTTGTGCTGTTTAGTTGTCATGACTTTTTTCAAGCTTTCTTTTTCATTGTCAATTTTAAAGAATACTTTTGTAGGATATATAAGTCTCATTTGACAATTATTTTCTTTTAGGGTTTTGAAGACTCCACTCTAAGCTCCTTTGCCTTTTAGAGTTTGTGTTGAGAAGTCTACTGTTATTCTCTTAGGTTTGCCTTGGAAAGTTAATTGCTGTTTTTCCTTGACAGGTTTTAGATTTTTCTCTTTGAACTGGATGTCTTTAACCTTTATTATTATGTGTTTTGTGGAGCTTCTATTTGGGTATCATCTGGTTGGCATAAAATATGCTTCTGTCACTTGAGAATCTATTTTTTAAATATATGGGAAATTTCCTTTTGTGAATTCAGGGATTTTATGTTTTACTCCTTCAGTTTAGATTTCTATCTTTCTCATAATCCTATAATTTGGATGTTAGGTTTCTTTGAATCATCTAGTATCTTCTGGTAACCATTACCATATTGACATACTGTTAATTGGACATCCTTAAGGGTTTGCTCTGTGGCTCCATCTTGTTCTCTAGGTCTCAAGTTCTCTTCTTATTTTGGACAGCTTTATTCACCACACTTTCCAAGGAGGTTTTCATCTCCTGATGCTTTACTAATATCTTTTCACATTTTTGAGATCTTTAGTCATTCCCTTCATGAATTGACACATGTAGTTGAGATAACCTTGAGTTTGTTTATTTTTCTGAGTGTTTTGTTATTTCTATCCTTGAACTCATTAGTTATATCCTTAGAACAATAATATTTGATTCTGTCTTATGTTTCCCCAATAATTTGAGCAGTTTGTTATTTGACTCTATTTTTTGTTTCTCCAATAGTCTGAGAGGTTGACATTTTATTGTGGTCCTCCAGTAGCTTCATTATTTTGTTTTTTGAAGTTTTAGAGATTTGACTCCTTTCTATTCCCGTTTGAGCCAACTTTGGTGAACTAGAAGCTTTGTGGGGTGTCTTAGCTGCTTTTTCGTTGCTGTGACTTAATACCCGACACCCACCGATTTAGAAAAGGTTTTAGCTGACAGTTTCATATGGTCACAATCCATTCAGGGGCGGCCGGCAGCAACCAGAGTACAGGACAGAGGCAGAGGTAGAGGCAGCTTCTCAGGACATCACAAACAGGAAGACAAGCTGAGGCTAGCTGAGACTAGTCCCAGTCCTCCAGGAAGGCAGGTGCAGCTTATGTATCCTTTCAGGTCTCTGCCCAGTAATTAGTCCCTCCTGCGTCCAGGTGTGGCCACTACGCACCATTAATCCTAACTCACATGCCTTTAGTCTTAACTGTAATCCACCCCTCCAGACTAGACCCCAATCCACCAACATCACATGGTTCCATAGACAATCCATAATATCAAAATACATGAGACTTTTGGGGAACACTCCAGATCCTAACCACAACATGGGGTGTTTTGTTACCATACTTCCTCATCTCACTATTGATTTTGTTGTGAGAATTGAGTTAGCTGAGATGGAACTCTTCAGTTGGCCTCTACAGAGAGCAGGCCCTTTCTTTTTTTTTTTTTTTTTTTTTTTTTTTTTTTTTTTTTTTTTTTTTTTTTTTTTTTTTAGCTGAATCTCTGAGCTCCAAAAGATTATATTTAAACCCATATCTATTTCCTGCTGGTGGCACTATTTCAGTTAACTATCGTTGGGCATTGGCCTTTTATCTATGCATAGGAGCTGGGATGTTTGTATGACAAGTCCTTTTGTTCAGTGGATTATGACTGTTTCTCCTGGGGATTTCTTCTCAGCTGTCCCAGCTGAGTCACAGCTTATGTTCCCTTTGGGGGTTATAGGCTGTCAAATTGCACCTATAGTGGCTTCTTTTCAGCTAAGTCCAGTGTCTCTGAGCAGGGCTATGGAGCTGGGGTCTTTCCAAATAGTAACTGCTCGCTTCCCAGGTTCTCCGGTTGGGTAAAAGAGCTGAATTAGGCAGGACCAGATTGAGTGAGCCAAGGGAAGGGTCTGGGGAGGACTGCCTGCACTATGGATACATACACATGGTTCAGACCTATGATAGACTACACGTTTACAAATCTCTTGTTAGACTCTTCCCCTCACATGTTCAATTGCCACCACCTGCAGTTTTTATCCATCACAGGTTTCTTGGGCCAAAGTTGGTTTCCTACTGTGATCTGCTATTTTACATGCTTACTGTCTGGGCGGCAGGCATAGTTCACAGAAAGCTTCCCCCCACAGTTTTCACAGCATCCTGTTGACTGGTCTCAACTGTTTTTTTGTTGGTCTGGTCTTGTTCCTCAAAGTTCCACTCTTACTCAGAGCTGAAATTGGTAGGTATTCCTCTACTCTATCTCAAATTTCTGACAACATGAACATCTGCTGAAAGAATCCACAGGCATATAGTTGAGCCTGCCTAAGAAAGAGGCCTTGGATGTGTAACCAGGAAGACCTTTGGGGTCAAGCTACACAAGCACTCCAGAGTTTAAATCTCATCACACATGCCTTGGGTACTAGACCTATAACTAGGATTTAATGTTTTCCCTGCTGATATTTATCCTCACTTTGGTGTAGTTTCTCTAACTCCTACTACCCTCAGTGATTTGCCTTAGGTCTCGGATGAGACTAGTCTTCTAGCAGTACTGGCTCTGTTAAGTCTTTACTGATTTTTGGAGATACATTAAGTACATTTTGTATCGTAAGGACATGTCCCTTTAAGGATTCAAAGGCAGGATGTCATAGATTATACCTAAAAATTTCCTCAAACATCTCCTGTATTCAGAGATGAGGTTTTTAAGATTTGATTGGCTCTAGAAGTACGATGCTCGTTAGTGGATTAATCAACTGAGAATTCATCCTTGAATGTGCTGTTAAATTTGAGACCTAGTCAGAAGAATCAGGTCAGTGGGGGCATACCCTGGAAACGTGGATTCTTGTTCCTGCATCTTCTTCCTTGTTCTCTGATTCCTGGGTGCCATGAGGTGAGCAATTATTCTGTGCCGTGCCCTTTCACTGTACTGTTTGTGCTTTAGTTGTAGTGAATTGTAGGCCGAGGTCGCCAAAACTGTGAGACAAATTACATCTCTTCTCTTTTAAGTCGTGGGTGTTGATATTTTGCCCCAACTACAAGAAAACTGATGAATGCGAACATGGTATAATCAATTGTACTTCTAGGACTTGTCCATCAGATATAAAATATTTAAAACTTACTGCTTACTGAGATGGCTGTAGGAAATGCATTATCTTAAAGACATATATAGGTGTTGAAAAATGAAGAAGATTGTGTCATTAGCTAAAATGTTTTTAGCAAAATGCTTCTGTGGGTAATGACAATTATGAGAATGCATGGTGAAAGGATCTCAGAATATTAACTGCTCAGGTAGATTTGAAGTTTTTGTAGAAAAGTGGATACAATTTGAGACCATCATGCTCAGTGAAATGAGTTAGACACAGAAGATTAAAAATCATATATTGTCTCTAATATGATAAACCCAGAATACTGTCATTTTAAAGAACCAAATTGGGAAGATAGGGCAATTTGGAGGAATGGGGAGAGTGTGGGAGTCAAAAAATAGGTGAGGAAGGGACTGTAATTTTGTCACAATACATGCGTGCACAAAACACTCAAGTTCAATGTAAACAGGGGAAAAAAGGAATATTGACTGTTGTGTGATGTCTCAAAGAAAAAGTGTTCAGCCAAAAGAGATTAGAATCCTGGACATAAGAAATTGTTTTTAAAAACATAGGCTTTTTGAACTAATTTATATAAGCAAAGGTAATAATAATAATGGGATATACTGATAGGTCCTGATTAGACCTGGATGGCAAAGATGAAGGCTATTTACATTAAAATAATTATAGTCATCTTCTGCTGCTCAAGAGTTTCCTGCATGAAAATAAAATTAAATAACCTGTAAAGGTGTTCACATTCACAGAGCAGAAATAATAAATTTATCTCTCTGGCTTTTGTCATTTATAGGCTTATTTTTTGTCAAGATCTATGAATTTAATTTCATTGGAAAATGCCAAAAGCCAGAAACATGTTTCCATTTACAAATTTTATTTTCTATTCATCCAGTCAATTTTGAAGAAGTCAGAAAAAATAACCTCAGTACTTGTCCTGATGTCATTTTTAATGTTGTATGTTTATAATATATATGCAATATGTAGTATTTACATTTATTTTGGGGTATTGGTACATATACAATGCACCTCCTCAGAAAACACACCAGAGAAGATAGAAAGGTACAGTGTGTGTTCAAAAAGCATATTTATTACAGTAAAAGACATACTGCCACTAGTTCCCTCAGAATACTCACCCATTGCTTGGAACACACTTATTCTTCTCACATGCTGAAAGAGTTCTGGAAGCCTTCTTTCATAAGTGTCTTTATAAGTTATAATAAAAAATACAATTAGTACTGTTGTTGCACATTGTCCAAAAGAAAGGCAGAATTGTGATTATATCATCATGTGTCCTCAACACCTTGACCAGATCTGGCAACATGCAACTTCTGGCTCTTTCCTAAAGTGCACATGACCTGAAGGGTAAATGTCTTGAATCATTTCACACATTCAGGTATTGACAAGAATACAACTAATGAGAGTCATGAAACAGGACTTCCAGAACTGCTTCAGAAAGCGGCAAGAACAGTGGGAAAAGTGTGATTGAAGCTGAGTAGTACAGAGGACATTGATGTAAATTAATGCCAGCAGGTCTTGTACTCTAACAAATTATGTTTCATTTAAGCACAATATTTTAGATTATGCTATATCTGTGTGTGTATATAAAATCTTGATCAATTTTATCCCCTTTGTTACCTTCCAATCATTCCCTTCCTCATTCAAATAGTCCTTTTTTATTTTATTTGTATGTTATGTTTCTGATATAGGAGAAACCATGCGATATTTAACTTCCTATGTTTCTCTTGCTTCATTTAATATCACAATCTAAAAATTGACTCATTTTTGAAAATAACATGAATATATTCTCCTTTTGGCTCAATAAAATGATGACTAGTTCAATAATAACAAATATTTATCATTTAGAACAGTCTGCATTTCACTAATTGGACTCTCCATTATCATATTAAGAACAATTAGGAATTACTTTACTGTGTGGTAAATTTTTACTTGCCGACCAATTCATTATACATATGTGTGTATGTAGTAAATATATATATATATATATATATATATATATATATATATATATATGTATGTATAGTGAATGCACATTACATATATGTATATATAATACATATGTACATATATATTTTATATGAACACACATATATATGGCACTAACTTACTGTGTGGTAAATTTTTACTTGCCTTCTAATTTCATTATGTGTGTGTATACACGAACACACACACACACACACACACACACACACATATGGAATTTTCTGTTACCATTTAATGCCATATTAGTTTATTCAAAAGATTTCAAACTGCCTCAAACTTTATCATGGAACAAAACTAGAGGTAAATGCCATCTATTAATAATTAATGTGAAATGGAGACTTGTCTTGTTAATTTGGATTTTTAATGGGACTGACAATAAAATTATATTAAAGAACATAACCACCATTTAAAAAGAATTCCATTTTAAGTGCTACTTACATAAAAGTACTTAAATGGCTCAAAAATGTTCTTTTGATGACAAACTCCCTGGCTATGTGTAAACAATTAAAATAAGTTGGATCTTGAAGATTTCCAGTGCTACCCTTGAATGCTTGTAACACCCCCAACTATTGAATTACTATGATGCAATAAAAATAAGATTGGCTTCTAATGAGCAGATACACTGTACTTGTAATTAAGAAAGAACTAAAATGTGATTCAATATTTTAAATTTTCTGAAATGAAATTTTCACATTTTGTCCTTGAGTCGGAAACCCACAAGTATTTTTTCAAGTGATTAATTTTCATGTTTAGCTGCAAAAGTGTGAAGAGTTCTGTAGAAGAATAATTAATATATCTAATAATGATTAATGTTCACTGTTTAGAAAAGTCTGATTTCCATTCATTGGACTCTCCATTGCCAAGTTCAGAACAATTAAGAGTTACCTGGCTGGTTATAATTTTTATTTACTGTTAATTTTACTAAATGTATTGTTTAGGGAAGACAACTAATACAGTTAAAGAAAATCCCAAGTTACTTTAGGTTTCTTCCTTCCAATGAATTCTCAGTCAAAGTCACTGAAATTTATTGTCAGGTACCAAAATGTTTACATCTCTGAATCTTGTAGCACTTAAAAATGTAATTATTTGGAGAAATGGTATAGGTAGAACAGTCATGAAGATGTCAGCATCTTAGTTACATTTTCATCGCTGTGACTCAATACCGGACATCTACAACTTAGGAAGGAAAGATTTACTGTAGCTCACAGTTTCAGAAGGTCACAGTCCATTCACAGGTGGGCAGCTGGAAAATGGTGGAAGCACATGGCAGGGCTGGAGCAGGGGCAGAGCCAGAGCCAGAGGTCCAGCAGCAGAGATCCTCATAACATAACAGCACAGAATGAGACCCGGAGGAAGGGCAAAACCAGCACATTCCCCTCCAAGTCAAGCTCCAAATACCCGCCCCTTCCCGCCAGGCCCCACCTCCCAACCCTATACCATATCCATAGGAAGATGAAGTTTTTGGTGGACACCACATCCAAACTACCATAGTCAGTGATTATAGCCAAGAATTACAGAACTGGCACACATTAGAATCAATCTGAGTTTCTCCTAATGTTTATGAACTTTTTCCTAGCTAAATGTATGTACTTTTCCAAATATCCCCATTTGGATAAGAGCTTCTACCTCCTTTGCACCTGTTTTCTTGACTGACAGAGGCAAAGGCCTTAGCTTGTGCTATCCTGTTTTGACGTCTTCCTGTATGTTTAGCTGTTCCTAACACCTTGGACAAAACCAAGAATCAGTTGTGATGTATTCATTTTGGAAACCTAGTACTGCCAAAATGATAGAGTGGCACGAACTGTAACTAAAGCACAGGATAGTTCTGGCAAAGTCGCATAGACTTAGTGATTGTTCGTGACACCAAGTCAAAAATGCCAATAGCTGAATCCATAGGCTAAAAATACCATGCAGTTTGCCCCAATTCTCAAATAAAACTATAAAATATTGCCTTCTAAGTGACCTGCATCTTCAGAAACTTCTCCCTTACACACACTTCCATTTTCAACTTCCACTACCATAAAGTATCACAAATCAGTGTTCAGGGCTTGTTTGCTACCCTGCCACAGAGAAAAACTACCATATGAATTAATTATCATGAAAGAGTTGAAAGCAATTTAGTTTTCTTGTTTTACTCTACTGTTTCTACAAAATCCAGCAGATTTCTCTGTGGAGCGATTCACTAATATAGGACATCAGTTCTCAAACCACATTTCAAAGTAACTTCCAAGTTTTCTTTCTTTCTTTCTTTCTTTCTTTCTTTCTTTCTTTCTTTCTTCCTTCCTTCCCTTCTTTCTTTCTTATCTTCCTTCCTTTTCTTTTTTCTTTCTTGTGGTACTCATTTATCTATCTTGAGATAGTCTCTTTAAGTAGCTAAATTGCTGAAGCTGAGCTCCACTCGCAATCCTCCTGTCTCAGCCTCCTCGAGCGCTGGGGTTTCAGACATGTACCCCAACACCCAGAACATTTCAATTTCATGTAAGAGTGTAACTGAATGCATCTAACAAAGACTGCTACAATGAACTGGTAAATTATTTCCAATAAAATAAAACCACAAATATACGATTGAATGTTATGGAATTGTCCAGTCTAGTTATCTCCTTTTCATTCAAATTAGACATGTTTTCCAAGCACCATCATTTTGATGTCTGTGATTAAAAGATAGCAAATAAAATAAGTATACACTAGGTTTACACTAAACTCATGCAGAATATGATTTTGTTGCTGTTTTGTTCAATGTATTTATTCTTATTGATGGTAGATTTTTGGGGGGGTTATTTTGATTTTGTAGTTCGATTTAGTTTTTAGTTTTGCTTGAATATTATTAAAATGCTGCTGTTTTTTCTTTCTCTTCCACTGGAGGAGATAGTAATGAGACCTTATGCTATGAATAATCGTTGGAATTACTTCTTTAGAAGACAAGTAATACACATGAAAAAGATCAAATATTTAAGTCATGGAAATAGCAGTTGGTAGTCATTTCATAGGATTCATTACCAAGGTTAGGTAGGAAACTGTGACAATTATCCTGGCATTTCAGCCCCCAAACTAAAGTGGTTATCTAAATTATCCATGCAAAAGCTTCAATTCTCTTATGTACTTAAGATTAGCATTGAGATTCCTAGTCATCATTGATAGAGCAGGTCTAATTTTTTTCTTTTTCCCGTTTTTATTAGCATGTTTTTGTGATAAACAATGGTAACATTAAACTTGAGAAATTTGTGCATGTATGTATCACACCAACTTCACATTCACTTGCCTCCCCATCCCCCCTCGACACATCCATCTTCCTACCTCTGAGCATCTCAGCTGTTTGACTCTGTTATTTACACCAGGAGTTTCTCATATTAGAGAAACCAAGCGGCATTTAATCTACTGAGTCTGATTCACTCCACTAAGCACAACTGTCTCAAGGTGTACTCACTCACCTACATATGTCTCACACCTGTCTGTCTTTGTCACAGTGTTACTCCATTGTGTATATGTACCATATTTTCTTTATCTATTGGTCCATTGATGGGTATATTAGTATCTTTCATGATTTAGATATTATTAGTTGTGCTGCTATAGACATGGCTATTTATGTATCTCTATTACATGGTACTTTTTAACTCTTGGAAAGTTACATGGAAAAGGTATTGAATAGAATATTTATTTTCATTTTTTAAGAAATCGAGTAATCTCCATACTGCTGTTCACAATAGCCGTGTCAGTTTACAGTCTAACCAGCAACCTATAAATCCATCTTTTCCCCTGAACCCTCCCTAGTATCTATTGCTTTATTGTTTTTTGAGTTCTTGATATAGGCCATTTTTGGTAGGGTAAGATCCTATCTCAGTGTGATTTTGATTTGTACTTCTCTAATGGCTAAAGATGTTGAATATTTTTTCATGTATTTGTTGGTCATTTGCATGTCCTCCTTGAGCTATTTGTTCATTTCAGCTACCAATTATTTAATCAGGTCTTTAATTTTGTGATTCAATTTTTCTTCAGTTCTTTTTTGATTTTTAAAAATTTTTATTTATTTATTTATTTTTTTTTTTTGAGACAGGGTCTCACTCTGAAGTCTAGTCTGGTCGAAAACTCACCATGTAGCTCAGGCTCAGGCAGGTCTCTAACTCATGCTGTTCCTCCTGCCTCCATCTCCCATGTGCTGGGACTACAGGCTTGCACCGCCATGCCAGGCTTCCTCAGTTCTCTGTTCATTCCAGTTACCTTGTCCCACGTCCTAGGAGTATGTAGTAATTATTTTATTCATTTCTGTCTGCTCTCCTCACTCTGTTTATTATTTCCTTTGCTATAGAGAAGCTTTTTAGCTTGACATAATACCACTAAAATAGAAACACTGATTCACTTAACATCCTGAAGGACAAAACAGGTAAAACTCTTGAAGATAGGGAGAGAGGCAAAGACTTTCTTAATAGGCCCATTCTTTTGTTATGCACTTACTAATCTCACTGCAATGACACAGTCACTCCCTAGCCACTCATCCTGAAGTTTGTTTGAGTTGAAGTGTTTTTGCTAGTAGATTAATGCTTTGAGATAGTTTAATGAGAAGTTGTTTGTACTTTTTATAACTTAATGGCACTGTCATCTTTCAGTACATGATTTAGCTAGTTGAGAAATAATTTTTCAAATGTATCAATAAAAAATAAAAATTCAATTTTATTCAAAAGCAGATCTATAACTTTTAATTTGAAAAATTTTATTTCTTCTAGAACCAAATAAAGTAAGCTTTAGTGGCCCAATGAATATATTGTTTTGCAATGTTCCAGAGGGAGTCTATAGTACCCATTCAAAGGGAAATTTTAATCAATTGCGGAGCACTAGTTTTGCCAGTTAATGGAGCCAGAAGAAGTAGTCAATGGAGGAAGTTCACTGTCTGATATTTCCTACGGTTCCCTAAACTACTTATCTTCTGGTACTAATGAAAGACCAAGGACTAACTCTTGAATTAGTGTGAAGCCTGCATGGAAGTTCGTGCTTGTAACCATAGGACTGTTGGAGGCTGAGGCATAAAGGTCTAAAAATTGAGCTCAGCTTGGGTAACTTCATGATACAGCAAGATCCTATGACAGAATAATAATAATAATAATAATAATAATAATAATAATAATAATTGGAATATGGTTCAGTCAGTGCAAAGGTTTAATTCCAAGTACTGAAAAAAAGAGTTGCATGGAATATTATTGAGTGAAAATAGGATGAGATCTTGGTGTATTCCAAAATATCACCACAAGATAATTTTAAAAAAATCATCCTACTCATTCAGTACCTACTTTCACTTAATATGTTTTTGATAGACTTTTATAATTGCTTTTGATTAAGAATATTTTCTTCTGATTCTTCGGATAATATAGGCCACCAACCAGATTTGACAGAACATTCTGAACACAACTTCTACTGCTTACCAGTTTATTCCCATGTTTAATTTTTATTCTTTTTCATCTTGCAGTTCTCAGAAAAGTACTCCTCTTTCAAGTCATTATCAGAATCCCAGCATGCTAACTCTCCCACTTCAAAGAATTATTTTTCTTCTCATGATTCATTTTCTTTCAAAGAAATGCTCCTTCATTGTTAGAGAAGAAACAGCAAACCAATGTATTTAAAAATTACAAACCTATCTTGTGAAACAAGAAATTTGGATTTGAAGTCTTCCTTTACTACTGTGTCAATTTAAATAAGTTACTTCCTATATGTGGCTTAGTTTCTTCATCTGTAGAACATATCGAATAAAAGTTACTGCTACGACCATTGAAGAGATTCTGTCAACCTGAGGGAATCAGGAATCACACCTGGATTAGGGTTGGTGAACCAAGCCTAGACTGGGAATCAAGAGCCAGCCTGGATTAGAGTGTGAGTGATTTGTGGGCTGGCCAATGAGGGAAGAGCACTCACTCACACGTGGGAGGGCCAGCTGGAACCCCAAGGGTGTAAAAGCAAGGAAGAGGGATGATTGTTACAGCTTCTTCCTCTGGGAAAGCTCTTGCCTTCGCAATTGTCTACAAATGCCAACTGGCTGCACATCGCAGATCTTCATCACAGATTTGTTCCAGTCTCAAATTGCGCCTGTTTCCCTGTCACTGATCTTCGTCACCGATCTCCAGGCTCCAGTCTTTACCACTGTTCTGCAAACAACCTAGATCCACAGCAGACTCTTCACCCGCTGTCCTGCAGTTCCAGAGGGGAGATCTACTTCAGGGCTGACCAGCCATCTTAGACTGTCTCTATCCTCAGATTTATAAGTAGTCCTCATAGATCTTTTTTGTTATAAATCTTTAGATTCTGCCTTTTGAGGAACCCAAACTAATACACACGGATATACATGTATCTTTGCTATATGCTGTTTTTAACTCTTGAGAAACTTCTCAGAAGAGGTATCACTGGATTGAAAAGGATATTTATTTCCAGTCTTTTGAGAGACTTCCATACCGTTTTCTATAGTGTTCATAACAGCACAAATAACATTAACTAAAATGTGGAAGACACCAAAATACCCATCAGCAGACCAACGGATACATAAATTGTGGTATTTATACACAATGAAATACTACTCTTCTATAAGAACAGATAGGTTGGAGGCTTTTGTAGGTAAATGGAGGCAACTTGAGACCATCATGCTTAGTGAAGTGTTTCAGAAGCAGAAGGTGAAATATCTAATAGTTTCACTGATATGAGAAACCCAGATCACAATTATTTCATAGAACTCAATATAGGCAATAATAGTAACTGGAGGGGTGGGAGAGGGAGTGGGAAGGTCAAAAAGAGAGAAAGAAAGGATTTGTAACTTTGCCACGATATGTATGTGCACAAGATACTCAAGATCAAAGGAAACTTTATGTATTGTACCCATACATATCGAAAAAATGGGGAAAATAAAAATAAATAAAAGCTATTTCATAGTACTGTGGATATCAAGCATATCAGTAAATAGAGTCTTATATATAAGCACGTTATAAATCATCACTACAAATTTGAAATAATGAAAAAGCATCTAGAAGTTCCCTTCTAAGCATCACCTGCCCAAGTAGATACGCTGTTTCCTTTGCTCAAGAAATGTGTCAATTCAGAAGTTTTCTGCATCCTTGACATAAAAGCACAGCGTTTTACAAATGAGAAGTTATGCTAATGCCGTGTGGAAATAAAATTTTGCAGAAAAAGAGAATCTCCTTTTTGCTCCTTAATATCTGTTTGTATGTATGCTTGGATAGTCATACCTAGGCTCAGAAACCAGTCTCACTGTTCTAATATGTAATAAAACATCATATGTTATCATGTATAATAAAGCCTAATATAACATAATAAAAAAGAGCCAAACAATTTCATTACAAACATAAAGTTTGAGATTCTAAGAGTCTCCCTGAACTGCCAATCCTTGGAAATGCTTAGCACAGGGCTGTATACACTCACTACAAAGCCAGTTCTATATGAATGCAGACTAGGTGATAATATGTGAAGTGTGATTTAAGAGATACTTAAGGCCTACATTTTCTACAGCCACCCAATAGTCCTCAATAATTCTGAAGAAATCTAAACACCTGCTTGTTGAGGCTTTAGTAAAATTAGAAATTAAATAGATTTTTATCTATGTTAAGTTAAAATGAAAAGCAGTTCTCAGGTTAAGGGAGTTAGGCAATGGCAGGCCAAAGGGACCAGGGTTCAAGGGTACAGGTTTGGATCCAATCAACCTGAAGAGAAATGTAAGGCTTTGCAGGAAATCCAGTCACACGTTATTCATTTCCAGCACAGAAGTGACGTCATTCTTTATTTCAGCCTCTGTGTCCCCCAGTCCCCCCTCTCTGCTCATTTACTTACACCTTCCTTGGTGCAGATATTAGGAAGTTCCACACAGTAGCGTGCATGCCACTAATACAAGGTAGTTCAGAAGTGCTGGATTAGTGGGAGAGAACTGTCATGAGGGACTGCAAAGTTAGGATACTACCAGGAACTGCCTAGAACAGTTCAGATAGGGGAGCCAATAAGTTCAGAGTTGTGGTCACCCTCTATTCAGTCTGTTTAAACATTGTTTCATTTTAGACAACGGTGTTGTTTCTGTCCTCAGCATCAAAGCCTTATATAGGTGTATTTCGTAACAATGTCCTTTTAGCCCATAGCTTACAGCAACAATGTAAAGAACAATGTAAGACAACCAGAAAGGCTGCTTTTCATGCTTTTTCAGGCTCCTGGACTGGGTCACCTTGCAGGAGTGCAGTGTAGGTTGCAGGCCTCCATACCATTACAACTGTTGAGCTAAGGAACTGAGACTCAGCACCTTTTTGGTTCAAGTGCAGCTTCATGGATTTTGGAGTGTGCCTTTTTACCTTGGGCGGGTGCTGTCAGGATTGTGCCTTGCCGCTGCACAGTCCGGCAGGGCTGCCTGGAAGGTGACTCCACTCAGCCCCCAGCTGCTGCACTCCACTCTGCCTGGAATGTAGTAGCTCTGGGAGTATGTCCCAGGGCTTGCCTAGGGGTGGCTGCTGACGTAGTTCCTGCAGCTGAATTTCTGGAACACTCCTGGGCCTCCAATAGAGGCTGTTGGTGTTGTAGTCAGCACTTTTTTCCTATCAGGGCTTTTTCTTTTCTCCAAGACCTGGTGACCGGCATTCCGTTTCTGGTTCCTTATGTACCTCTCTTACTTCAGTGTGTAGCTTCAGGATGGATTTTATCTCTGCACGCAGAGTAGTTAAAATATGCGCTCTACATTTCTTGCAATCAGGAGCCCTTTTATTCTAAAGGGTCCCAGACTGCATGAAATGCCTCCCCATGGTGCAGTTTATCACTCCCAAGGTGACACACAAGTAAAGAGGACGATAGCCATTGGATATCACTTACTTATAGCAGGCCACCCTTCAATTCGTGTTGAGAGTCTATATCAGAGTGCATCAGATCCTGTTCGTGGTGCTAGATGTCAGAATATGAGTCTGAGATCGGATCCTGCCAACAATGCCAGATAGCAGGCCCATGGTGTCAGGGTTCAAGTACAAACTCAGACCCGACCAGCCTAAAGAGAAAATCAAGGCATTGCAGGAAGTACAGTGATATTGTTTTTAGTTCCAGAAATATACACAGTGAAGAAGCAAAATCTTCTGTATTTCAGCCTCTGTATCACTACCCAGAACACTTGAGTTAGGGCGGTGAATATGGGCAGAATCATGGTCATCCTCTATTCAGGTTGTTTAAACAGTAGCTTTATGTTAGACAATATGTTGTTTCTGTTCTCACACTCAAGGCAGTACATAACTACTAAATGGAACAAGTAAAATTACAGCTTCGAGTTTTGACCTGTTGCTGATTGCTGTTTTCTCAATACCACAATTGTTTTGGGGGTACTATTTATGCTCTACATTTATGTGTGAATGAATTACGCTTCAGTTTCAACACTCAGGTCAAATCAAAATGTGTCCTAAAATTGTCCCTATGATCTTTCTATATCAGAAGTAAATTTTCTTTTCTGTTTCTTCCTAAAAATTACTATACATCTTAAATGTTACCTTTATAGACACACACATACTTTACCATAAACATGCCTACAAACTATATGTGCATATATCTTCAGACACATTTGTTTATATCTCATCAGTTTTGAAGCAAGATTCATTATTTTTCTTTATTTTCTGTTATATGGCTATATTCTAAGCCAGTCCTTAGAAAGATAAAATGTCATTTCCTTTATTTAAATCAAAGGACAATGGTGAATAACAGCACACACTATGGAATGAGCTTGGGTAGTGCAGAAACTTTAGCTTTACTCCTTGTTTAGTTGTGTTCCCAATATGTCAGTATTCTCTTGAAAGTGAGAATGGTGGGGGGCAGAGTAGAGTAGATTCATCAGTGGCTCCACATGAATTCAGATGAAACTTTGAGATTTAGTGAAGGAAATTTCTTTATTTCTTGGCTTAGGAAGGCTGAGGAATGGCTGGACCTGAGTGGTCACTAAACCTTAGGAGAAGAGGTGGAGATCACCAGCCAGGTGAATGAATGACCCAAGTACGGAAGGGGCCTTGGACCCAAGTGGGCAGAGCCTGAGGCCACACCAGGCAGGCATGCCCAGCCACCACGTTGGTCGGGTCAGCAGGTACCATGAGAGAATTACGACCTGGACAGCAACCTAAAAAGTGCTTGTCACGCTTGTGGCTGTACATGACAGACAAGAAGTGCCCTCGGCCTCAGGGTGCTGGGAAGCCGAGTCATTCAGCTGTAACTCGCCATTTCAGCAGGGAAAGCCCTGCCTTCTGCTGCAAGGTCTCAGAGCTTAAAGACTGAGGACTGGAAGTGCTGGAGTTGCAGTCAGTGGCTTCCTAGGCACGTCTAGAGATGCAACTTGGAAATCCACTGTGAGGCCTACCGGGAGATAGACTTATTGAAAAGACACACTCGAGGGAATTTGGGGACTTCCCTTGCTGATGACAAAGGATGGAAGAGCGCTGGTAGGATGAGTGATAAAAGACCTTTGTACATTGCTGGTGGGACTGTAGACTGTTGTAACCACTATGGAGAGGAGTATGGAGGTTTTTTAAAAAATTGAAGATAGATATTTCATTTGACACAACAATACCTCGTCTAGGTATCTTTCAAAGAGAATTAAGACCACCATATAATAGAGATAAATGTATGCACATGTTTATAGTAACACAACTAGTAATAACTAAGTTGTGGAAGATGCCAAAATATTCATCAACTGACCAATGCATATAAAAATGTGGTATATACCCAAAATGGTGTACTAGTCTGCAGTAAAGATTGATAGATTTATATCATTTGTAAATAAATGGATACTTCGGACCATTAGGCTTATTACAGTGAATCAGACTCAGAAGGCTAAATATTGCATGTTTTTTTCTAATAACCTATAGTATAAATAAATAATAGAGTCAAATGGGTGGTATATTGGTTGCTAGGGGGGATGAGGGAAGGGCTGAGGGATTTAGAAAGGGGGAGATGAAGGGAAAGTAAAAAATATATATGCGCACAAATTTCTCAAGTTTAAACGAACCATTGTGTATCAAATATACATACTAATGAAAAGGGGGAAAATGGGAGTGGTGAAAGTACCTACAACCTAGAATCCTGGAGTTATTTGCATCACATACCATGTTTGTTCACTACTTAGCTCAGTGCCTGAAATAGGCTTTTGTATAGAAGATAATAGATAGATGAGAGATAGACAAATTGACTAATGATTGAGTACATAGATTAACATAAATAACTTATAGAAATGTGTCTTTCTTGTGGGAAGCTGAAAGTTTCCAGTTTGGTTAGAAACAGGCAAATTCTAGCCAGCATCTATGAGTGTTCAAATTGTGCATTTGCAGAATTTTAGCAGCAAAAGCAATTGAAAAATATTGGGGAGTACAAGAATGATCTTGAGCCAAATCTCAAAGCTAAGGATACCATCCTGGACTACATTATTAGCATTTGTAGGAATAAGTTACAAAATCACATTACAAGGATCTGATAGATATATAAATAAGGAGTGCTTGTTGTATCAACTTAATGTTCATAAAGTGAATCAGGAAATAAACTGCTTTGCTGTCTTAGAATTTGTTCTCTTTCCATCATATTAATTTACCACATATTTTAGCAAATATCAGCACATTGCAACAGCTTGCCACGGTTTACCAATCAAGCCACTTACATTTGTTCATGCATATATGAACATGTACATATAAAATGATGGGCAAAAGAACAAAAAAATTGATTAGGAAAACTTTTTAAAAATGAGCTCCTGTTCATTTGTTCTTTAGCAATTACACTGTGAAGGCAGAAAATAGTGTTATTAATTAAAGAAAAGTTTACTAATCCCATATTTTAGAAACAACTACATTGCTTCTCATTTTTATTACTGTCTTAATCTTGCTAAGCCAATACAAAAGTAGGAGTCAAGTGCTCACTTCAACATCATATATACTAATATTGGAAGAACACAGAGAAGATTAACGTGGCCTTGGAGCAAGGATGACATGCAATTTATGAAGCATTTCATATTAAAAAAATCATAGTGGTCAAAAAATGAGAAGCGGATCTGTTTGGTGTAAACATTTATAGAAAGGGAAGATATTGTACATTAAACTCAACCAATTTGAAAATTAGAGATAACCTGCTTTCGGATAGATAAATAACAGGCAGGAAGATAGATGTATAGGTAGGAAAGTAGATGGATGGACGTCACACCAAAGACTCAAATCGGAGACTTTGTCTCTAGCTGTTGCTGGTGCTATTCTGAGATGGCGAAAAATTTCAAAAGTAGAATCTGTTCGGAGAAAGTAGGTCACTGAGGTTGTACCCCTTGTCCTTGGAGTTATGCTGATACTCCTTGCTACTCCCTCTCAATGTCCCCTTCCCTCTCCCTCCTCCTCCCCTCTCCCTTTCCTTCTTCTTCATTTTTCTGGCTATCATAAAAAATGACGTGCACACATACACCCTCATTCATCAAAATACCAATTAAACCCAAAACTCTAACTTTCTTTCATTTGAAATAAAATCTTGCTAATTTTGGCTAATAAATTAATAGTAAAAGAAGAGATATTTCTTCTTTTCCTTCTTGATTTTTTCCTCAATATTTTAGCTATAATTGCAATATTCACAACATACAATTTATCATGTTAACAATTTTTAACATATAAATGAATGGATAGGTAGACAGATACGTAACGATCATGATTCTTACCTCCAGAACTTTTTAATGTTGTGAAACTGAGAATATTCATTAAAAATATCTCCTACTCTCTACCTAGCTCCCAGCCATGTCTATTCAAAATTGTGAGTTTGATTGTTCTCAGAATCTCGTAAGATTTCAGTCACCAAATAATCCACTTGTTTTGAATGACTCATTTACTTAGCACAAAGTTATCCAGGTTTACCAAACTGTAACAAGGTGCAGAATTTTCTTCCTTTAAATGTTGAATAGTATTGTGTGATATGCATATTGCACAAGCCTATTCATTCTTCCATGTAGGGATTTTGAGCTCTTCCCACTTCTGACTATTGGGACTAACGTCCTTCTGAACACAAATGTTGAAATGCCTATTCAAGACCTTTCTTTCAATTTATTTGCATCTATGTCCTGAAGTAGAATTGTTGGATCTTATAATAATTCTATGTTTAAATTTTTGAGCAATCATTTTTATATTCCCCAAAGTAACATACAGGAATTCCAAATTCTCCACATCCACACCAATGTTTGTTATGTTTGTTGCTTTTATATCATACATTCTAATTAGTGTGAAATAGTCTCTTCATTAGAAGTAGGACATCTACATTAAGGAGTTAAGGATTTTGATTTTAAATAATCAACTATTACCCACAGACTAAGGATATGCTACCTTTTTATGAAATATTCTAGTCCCAGTGGCTAAAGTTGCTTCCATCAAGAGGGACTCTCACTTCCTATCCATCAAATTATTTGCTGCTTGAGGAACATCTCTCTAGTCATTGCAATGAGACAAGTATTAAAGACGTAGCATAAAATTCTGAAATAAATTACTTCATTCTATGAGGACAATAAAATATGTATAAATCATTCATAAATGACATTTTCTCTTCTCATCTTTGATTAGTATTTTAGCAAATAATATTATTTTATGAAATGAAGAGCCAAATGACAATGGGAGTTACAGATGCAAAGAGTATGGGCAAGAGCTTGTCCCAGGTCTACATTTATCAGAAAATTGTCATTCCATATATAAACTGGGACAGATTCCTTGACATAAGGCAAGTTATCAAGGTAATTATATCAAAATTCTAAACAGGTGCAGCCTCATAAGGACTTACAAATGGACTGCACTTTAGAGATTCTAAAACAATTTTATCTGTGAGCTCATTGATTTTTTTAAATATCCACACTAAGAAACTGGGAAAGATGTTATCACCATTTACATCTTGACGTTATTCAACTTGAAAGATGTTGCAAAAATTGACTAAGGTGATTTATCTAATGTGTTACTCAGATAAAACTAGAAGCAAGGATTCTCACATTAATTCTTTTGAATATACACTGCTTTTTCCTCCAACCATCTAGTAATATGCTTTATGAAGAAGTACCAAAAGGTGTTATTTCCAAAATAACTTTCTAGGCAAAGAGCACTTCAAAGCACAAATTTTGGCTTTCTTTTAATTATCTGTGCAGGTTAACTTATTTAGGCTTATTTACAAGTTATATACGGTAGAGCCAAGGTGGCAGCAGAGGAGGAGCTCCAGGAAGGGCTGCTTCCAAAGAATTCACCCAGCCAGGCAGACTGCTGGAGGAAAGTACATTCAGGACTACAGCAAAATCCAGGGAGAAGAGATCTGGGGTGGTGGGTTCCCTACTCCTCTGCAGAAGGCTTGAGGATGACAGAGACACTCTGCAGTGCATTTTCAGGTGTGCTTTAGAAAAAAGGATACAGGATAGCAAGATCTAAATTTCCTCTGGGCCCTGGGACCTGGAACAAATGCAAGAAACTGGTTGTCCTCACCCACGTGGAAGGTGCTAAAATGCTGCAGATTCAAGCAGTAGCGGCTTCAAAAGGCGTGAAGGCAAGAGACATAAAACCGAGAAAGGGAGGGAGGACCCTTTATCTTCTCAGTCTAGCCATACACCATTCCCATTCAGGAAACAGAGGAGAGGGTCCCAGGGCTAGCAGCCACCTCAGGCTTGCCTGGGACTGCGAAGCAAGACATTTCCAAACACAGCGCTCCACTCTCCACAAACAGCGCCAAGGAGACCAAAACTTTATTTTCACTCCAGAGCAGTGGTTGATAGGCTTATGACCGAAATCCCACCCCCAGCCCTTGAGGAACCTCGAGGGGCCTTGAGAGAACAGAACCACAGAGAAGGGGCAGAGAGTGATTTTAAAAAAGTATCTGTAGCTGACACCATGAGTCACAAAAATCGTCACCAAACTCTATCAAGAAAGAGAAGGGAGTTGTGCTCCTCAGGTCTGAAAGCTGGGTGAGGCTCAGCCCGGCACTGAAAGGAAAGGCATGTCCCAGGGCGCCACACTCTAGGTGAGCTCACAAGTGAGCGGCACCAAGGAACCCGAAACTCCAGCCTCATTCTAGCTGGAGGTGAAAGGTATGGGGCTGCTCTCCCTCACCCCCTGCCCTTGAGGTTCCCAAGAAGCCACATTCACAGAGAGGGAGTGCAGACACACTCACAGAGAGGAAGCAGAGAAATGATTTAAAAAAAAAAAAAAAAAGCACTGCTGGCTTCCTCCACGGATCACTAAAACGGACGCAAAACTCTTTTGGGAAAATCGGGGGCGTTGTGCTCTCTACTGCTTGGAGCGACTTGAGGCTGGAGCCTGGCACCGAGAAACTAGACATCCCTGAGTGCCAGACACCTCTGATTACACTACACTCTCTATACAAGGTGCACTTTGGCTTGGTCCTGTGTGGGGAGCCGAGCCCTAAGATGGCGCCGGGCAACGGGCCAAGGGGCAGGATTAGATGCCGCACCCAAAGGATGGCGCCTGCGTGGCAGCCACACCTCCTAATAAAATGTGATAAACAACTCCATATGTGGAAATCGCGGACTGGCGACTGATCTCCTCATGTGCAGGCTCCTATCTAAAAGCGCCACGTAGTGAGATATGATAGGCTTGTG